>VSMD01054927.1:0-67582 GCA_008750895.1 Mirza zaza
GGGGGGAGGGGGGGAAAGGGCATTTATTGAAACCTTAAAATCTGTATCCCCATCATATGCCGAAAAAAAAAAAAAAAAAATAAATGGGCAAAAGACCTGAACAGACATTTCTCAAAAGAAGACTTACAAATGACTAACATGTGTATGAAAAAATGCTCAGCATTACTAATCATCAGAGAAATGCAAATCAACACTATAATGAGATACCACCTCATTCCAATTTGAACAGCTATTATCAAAAAGACAAAATATAACACACGCTGGTGAGGCTTTGGAGAAAGGGGAACACTTATACATTGTTGGTGGGAATATAAATTGGTACAGCCATTATGGAAAACAGCAAAGAGGTTCCTGAAAAAATAGAACTACCATATGATCCAGCAATCCCACACTACTGAGTACATATTCACAGGAAACAAAACCAGTGTGTCGAAAAGATATCTGCATACCAATGTATACTGCAGCACTATTCACAATAGCCAAGATATGGAATCAACCTAAGTGTCCATCAATATATGAATGGATAAATATGGCATATATACACAATGAAATACTATCCAGCCATTAAAAAACAGTGAGAATACTGTCATTTTCAGCAACATGGATGAACCTAGAGGACATTATGTTAAGTGAAATAAGTAAGGCACAGAAATATAAATATCACATCATCTCACTCATATGTGGAATCTAAAAAAGCTGATCTCATAGAAGTAGAGAGTAAAATTAGTGGTTACCAGAGGCTGGGGAGTAGGAGGGGTTGGGGGAGGATGGGGAAAGGATGGTCAAGGGGTACAAAGGTACAGTTAGATAGGAGGAATAAGTTTTGGGGTTCTATTGCATAGTAGGGTAATTATGGTTAATGATTATATTGTACATTATAAAATAGCTAGAAGAAAGAATTTGTGAATGTTTCTACCACAAAGAAATGATAAATGTATGAGGTGATGGATATGCTAAATACCCTGATTTGATTATTACACAATGTCTACATGTACTGAAACATACATGTATAATGATTATGTGTCAATAAATAAAAAAGCCCCCAAACTATCAAGTCCTTCAAAACACATGCTCAACTATTTCCCAAACCACCTCAAGAAAAAAACAAACTCCACAAAATCTATACCTCTCTACCCACCAATAACTCAAAAAGAAAGAAAACGAAATAAAACAAAACCCTTCAACACTTTTATGTTGTGGTTAAAAACTATAATCTTTCTGGAAAAAAAAGCTAGAGTACAGAGGTAAACAGTGCTTCCTAGAAATAGGCTAATTCCAGTTCCAGTTCCAAAAATTCACTAGTTGGGCATGATTTGCTGAGAGCTGCCTTTCTCTCTTCATGTTTTACAAAGAAAAAAGGGTGGAGGTGGAAAGAGTACCAGCTGCATCTCTTCATATGAGTCACAGAAGAACAGAGAGAAGTCTTAGTAACCTTTTACTTTAGGGGCTGAAAATTTAATCCTGCCTCTGCATGCCTGATGTTTGCCTATTTATTAGTGTACAACAATCATAGTGTTGTTGCATGACTGAGAAAGAGAAACTGGACCGGTATTTTAAAAGTGACAAGATTTCTGTTGCACTGAGCAATCCCAGAAGATACTCTCTTAATCTTAATATAAAATGTGTCAGATCTACATTCCTGAATAGAAAAAGGTACTAATATATAAAGCATGTAACAGCTCTAAGAGGCCTTTTTTCCCCAGTCAAATTTGAAATAAAAGACTTGAAGATCCAAAGTTACATTAATGCAAATATCTGCCTGTTGCAAGGATATTTTTTGATTAAACTGGCATACATCAAGTACAATTAGAAAGGTTATTTATAACGAAGAAATACATAATTCTGCATCTTAATGGGGATGACAATTACAGCTGATGGTTGCTAATTAACATTACTTCTTTTGCTTTTGGGTGTTAGGTACTTCCTATACAGTTTTATTGTTGGCAATGGACACATCTAATTCTGGAAGGCACAAAAGGGTTAATTATCAGTAACATTTGCGCTCATAACACATTCATTTGAGAAGCAAATGGTATCCTTCCCAGCTCTGGCTTCACATTGGAGACCAGAGAATCAAGTAGAATTGGTAAACTCTGATTCAGTCTCATGGCAGGAAAGGCATTTATTCAACTTCTTCAGAGCTAAGCCTCACCTACCCACCAGGTGTTCAGAATGTCAGGGAGAAAGCCCCTCCAGTCCTCTCTCCAGGTGAGTGGTATGTGGGGCGTTGCCTGTTTTGACCAAGCAGAAATGAATGGCACGTTTTAGTTTGGTCCCACCACCTTCTTGTGCCAAGATGACTGCTGTGCTTATTCTCGCGGGCATCTCAGGGGTGTGTGATCAGTGTTGGAAGCCAGAAGTGAAATGGAGAGAAAGAAGCACTGCAGCTCTCAGCACGGAAAACTGTAATGCCCTCTTTGCTTGTGTTGTAAATTACATATTTATTTTGTTAGTGTGAGATAGATGAATATTTCTACATACAAAGGTGCCCAGCTAAAATCAGGATAAGTGATATTAATGTCTTATGGTCAGTATTATTGAACCTCGAAAGCAATAAACTTTATGAGTCGATAAATATTACATTTGCAACATAGTTAACATTCCTTTACTGTCTCTAGCACTTATTACACATTGTAACTGCAAGTCTACAATACATTATTCATATTTAGGGTGTCACCAAGTGATGGATTGCTGTAGGAGAGGCTGTCCTTTAAATAAATCAACAAATAAAAATGCAAATGTTAACATTTTCAGCCACAACTTTTTCCATCTTGAATGGGGAATGAAAATTTCACATTATATTGACAGCCAGCAGAGAGAACAATTAACAACCTACATTGTGAATGAGAAAGATGACTTTGCCACGCCTGGTTTTTTCACCTGCACATGGAAAGATATGGGACTCTTCTAGGTATTTTCAGAGAACAAAGGAAAACCTGACTCTCCACCCCCCAACTCCCCTCTACTATCTGTCCCATCTTCTTTTGCAAGTCTTAAAAATTCTTGGAATTCAGGGTGGACAGGGGAAGGACTTTTACTCCTGTTCTTTTCATTACTTTGAAAGGTTTGCTGAGATGAAAAACAAACGGCTTTTCTCTTGCATTAAGAGTTTGCATGTAACTGAAAAGTAGTCTATAAAAAATGCCTTTTCTACACTTTGAAATAAAAACAATTCAAATAATACTGATTCTGATATCTGGAAAGCAACCACCATGCCTTCCTGGTAACTGATTCTCATAGTACTGCATCTTTTTTCAACTCTGCACTTTGTATAATAGTGCCATTGAGCACTTCTAAGGATAAAATCTGGTGTGCTACACATTGTTTTATTAAGCCAAATGCTCATTTCTTAAGAAGCTTCTGAGAGTATATTAATATATTTAGCTGATCAGCAGTATTGAGGACTAACAGATAAAGAATCCTTTTTAAAAGGTCTGTAAATATGAGTCTTCACAGCAGTTTTAACCTGTGCTTGTAAAACTCTACAAAGTTGATATGGTCCATTCAGAAAAAATGTGCTGAGGATGTATTACAAAACCCTTACTGAGGAAACATTTTATTCCTCTTTCTCATGCTTTCCTCTAAACCGAAATGCAACCATCAAAAACATATTAAAGAGGTGTTAAAAATCTCATTTTAGTCTTCAGCAACAGGAAAATTCACTAAGATTGAAAAATCTGGAGAACTCCCCTTTTTACCTTTAACTACTCCCTCCAAATGAATCCCTCAATGTGAGCTAAGGTGGAAACTCTTTGAGCACAAGCTTTAAGCCACAAGGTTAAGTGGTCCAAAAGGGAGGGCCATCAACATTTCAGAATCACTACTCATTTGTGAGTCTTTGGCAAAATGCCAACAATAGTAGCATCAAAATAAAAGAAAGGAACAATAGAGAAAGAATGTGACAAACTAGTTAAATTCTCTTTTGATTGTCAGTGGCCTCCAAAATAGGGAATTTGTCATTGTCAACTATTACAGTATTTAAGGTTATAACCTTCAGAGTTTGAAATGCTGACTGCCTCTTAATAGCTATGTGACCTCAGACAAGGCATTCAAGTTCTCTGAGCCTTAGTTTCCTAATTTTTAAGATGGAGATGATAGTACCAGTTCATAAGATGGTAAAGATTAAATTAGATAATGCATATAAAGGGCTTGGCACAATGCGTGGCACATATTAGATACTTAATATATGGCAGGCATCATTATTATCCTCTGTGCTAGAGTCATTTCTCAAAAGTTCTTTAAGATGCTTACCCTTCTGGATCCAGAATTACAGGGAAAACAATAAGAGCCATAACAGAATGAACACTGGTTCTTAAGGATGCCCAGGTTTGGCTTCTGTGAGACAGTATATCTATAGGCACTGGGCTGGAATACAACTCTTTAGAGAAGGATGAGATAATGCTTCTGTTCCTTTTGAAACTATTTCAAACCAGAAGAATACATTTTAGGGCATGTCTTTAAAATCATCAGGCTTGAGACCAACAATTTAGGCATTTCTACTTGCAAGCCTATAAACTTTAAAATTACCTACAAATTAAGTATTAAAATCTACATTCATCTGATAAGATACTAGGAATTTAAGTGATCAAAAAACCATTCATATCCCCAAGGAAACATAAACCAAGCTCTTTTGGTATTGATGTTCATATATTCAGCCTTAAGTGTATAATATGGGAGTTTGCTTATTATATATGAGAGATTTTAAATATTAATAATGTATTACTTTCCCTGACTCTAGAAAAGGCTGAATCAAATTATTAACCCCTCCAATGTCTCTGGTATAAATAAATGTTAGTATTCCTTTATAAATGTATAACTATTCTGTGAAAAATTGGGAAAGATCTTTTGCTAAATAGAATTTCTGAAGAAGGATAGGATTAGCTTTGTGTTTCTATGGAAACCCTTGTCCATTAAACATGATCAATTAAGGAAGTACACGATGTATAAAGAAAAGGACTCCATGTGGTTTAAGCTGACCAAATCTAGATGCTTCAAAAATAAGGACTTCTCTTTTGAGTAAAAGCCATTATAACTGTCAAGATTTTTTCATTCCTTACTAAATAAACCTCCAAAAATTCTCTCATATGGAGAATATTGAACTAAGCAATCCCTGAAGCTTACCGGGAGGTGTTGTGTTGGACTGATGATGGGGCTGTGGTCACAAGCTCCTTTTGGCTTCCTGTTGGCATAGGAGATGTGGATGCATCTTTTCTAACTCCTGTTACTGTCCCTGTATGAACAATAAAAAAATAATTTGAGCATTAAATACAAGGAAATGGAAAAGTCCATTCTAAGTAATATATTAGACATTATAGGAATCCCTAAACTTCAGAAGTAGGCCAATTTTTTGCCCTGAAATGAAACAATGACAGAAGGAAAACTCACTTCAGTTTTGTAAATATCAGAGATCCATAAGGCCTTGTTTTAAAAAGTACATTTGTGCAATAACAGGCTAAGCAGAGATTTTGTTTTTAAACCTGAATGTCTACCATATTCCTGTTGATCTGTGTTTACTGTGAAATTGCCCAAGAAGGTAGGTTGTTTTATTTTGTTCCTGTAAGCCATCATAAGAAAAGATTCCAGCACTTTGAACCTCTGATCCCCCAAATCAAATCAATCCTCTTCAAAAAACTTTCAAGGTAGACTTAAATCTTAAAAGTTTCTTTTAAAAAACTCTACCCTGGCTAAAACATGCATCTTAATTGGAAGATGCTCATCTAACTATTCATTCTAGAGCCACAGGCAAGTTCCTAAGCAACAGTTTATCTTTCCAAAGTAGAGGATGATTTGGCCTCTGTTCCTGTCCAACAGGTAATGTTTAGTTGATAATTACTTTTCTCTTCTGGAGTGCTAAATAAAAAATGGTATAGACAGAAAGAGTTTTTTGTTTTATTTTCTATTTATTATTTTTTC
This sequence comes from Mirza zaza, assembly GCA_008750895.1. Lineage (NCBI taxonomy): Eukaryota > Metazoa > Chordata > Mammalia > Primates > Cheirogaleidae > Mirza > Mirza zaza. Next base: position 5,914 of record VSMD01054927.1, read on the forward strand.
TGAACAATATAAAATATCCCTGTCTTATCTTGGAAGATTACAAGAATCCCATTCACAAATTTTCCTCTGGTTCTTGGGAAATTGTTACCCAGGATGAATAAAGAAGTTATTTAGGAAGATCCACTCTTTGAGGAAAGTGTGAGAATTCAAATAACACAAACTCAGCCTTGGAGTGGGGGGGGGGATACCAGACCCTAAAATTCCAGGAATACAATATGCTAATTCTGGAAATGGCAATAGTTTAGGTGTGACCAGAGAAAATCAGGCCTTAGGGAAGGCCAGAATCTTACACGTGTAGAGATTAGCATCAAAATGATCACCATTATCCTTGGTATTTAAAACCTATACTTTTAAAATTCACTATTCTCTATTATGTATAGATGTAAAAGACCAGCTGTCTCAATGCACAATTTAGTCCTCTTTGTATACATACACCTGTGGGACCCTCAACCCAAACCAGTACATATTCATACTGCATATAAACTCCATTCGTCCACAGAGTGCATTTAGTCAGTAAGTATCCACTGAGTACTTAATGACGACAAGAGCCAGAGCCAGGATTAAGCTCAGGCTTAGTTTATGAAGAGGGGAAGGAAGGTGAGAGTAAAGAAATGAGACACTCTTAACAACTCCATTAAAAAAACATAAATAACACAAGGCAGTATAGGATAATAATAACAGCTATCACATAGAGTATGCTTAGTATGTGCCAGACACTTTTCTAAGCCTTTTTCATATATATATATATTCTTTTCAAAACTTCATTATTGAAATATAATTTGAATACCATAAAATTTACACATTTCAACTGTACAGTTTGATAAATAGTAGTAAATTTATACAGCTATGAAAAGCATGGCCACAAGCCAGTTTTTTGAAAAAATTTTTATGGAATTTACATATTTATTTTTACAATCTAGTTTTAGAATGTTTCATTACTCCAGAAAGTTCTCTCGTGCTCATTTGCAGGTAATACCTACTCCCTGCCTAGGTTTGGTCCTAGCCCGCTCTAACTCTATTTCTATAGTTTTATCTTTTTTAGAAATTATTTTTATCCTCATAAAAACCTTTGTGATAGATAATATTTTTATAATGAATTTACAGATAAGGAAAATAAATCATAGAGAACTTATGTGGCTCCCCAAGGGCACGGAGCTAGTAAATGATGGAGCCGGCATCCATGTGCAGATAGTCCCAGAGTTTTCGCCACGTGCTCTACTGCTGTAATAAGTAGTATGAAAAGTTTGTGAAATTAAGAAGTGGGAAAGATCACAATTGGCTATAGAATTAGGGAAGATATGATGCAGGAGGTGAAATTTTGATAGGAAGGAATGAGGAGCCTGGAATATGTGACAGAGAGACTTTCATTAGCAAAAGCATTAAATTGAAAACTCCAGGGCTAAATATTTCATTTAGTCAGGAAATAATTATTGTACATCACTATGCCCTTGTACCTTGCTAATCACTTTAAATCACTTTACATGCATTATTTCATTAATCCCTACAACAATCTTTAAATTATATTATTATACTCACTTTATAGATAAGGAAGTAGAAACTGTGAAAAGGTCAAGCAGCATGTCCAATGTCACACAGCTAGTAAGAAGAAAGTTGAATTTTGAATGCAATCAAGGTCTGTTTGACTCTGGACTGCAAACTTGTAACTATTATGTTAGATGGCCTCAAAAATAGTCAAAACAGTAACAACAACAATAAAAAACACAGTTTGGTCTTTGGAGAGGTTAATCTTGTGAAGAATTTAGAGTGAAGTGGAACAGACTGGAAGCAGGTAAACCAGTTCACTGCTAATACAACGGTTTGGGCAGAATGCTGGGCGATGGAAGAGGAACCTATGCTGAACAAATAGTACCGTGTTTCCCCGAAAATAAGACCTACCCATAAAATAAGCCCTAGCAGGATTTCTATGCATTTGCACAATATGAACCCTACCCCGCAAATAAGACCTAGTGATGGGCATGGCTACGCAGTATATCTGCACAACCCATGCATTTCCTCGAGGAGCGGTAAGGAAGACGAACAGCCCTTCTCATCTGCCCCATGAGAGCTCTATTGCTTGGTATGAGTGATTGGGGCCAATGGTTCTAAAGGAAATAGAGTCACAAGAAATTCAGGATGGAATTCAGGGTTTGGAGAGTTATGATGATGTTCCAGAAGAAGACAAATTAACTATATTTGAATAAATGCAGATTGTTGTACTGTACTTAAAAAAATTAACACATACCCTGAAAATAAGCCCTAGGGTGTCTTCTTGAGGAAAAATACATATATGTCTTATTTTCGGGGAAACACGGTAGAAAGAAACACTGACAGGGACTTGTGGGTGAGGTGAGGGGAAGAAGAAATCCCTGGTGGTGACAGAATATAAGTTACTTTTCAGTTACTACCACAAAAGCCCTGAACATTAGTTTTATTTTTCTGTTTTGATACTTCCATCAAAAGTTTGGTTGAGACAACTGACATGTGTTGGGGACAATTTAAGGAAGGAATTTTAACAGCCAGTCCAGGGACTTTTATAATCCACAGATGCATGGATATACTTCGGGATTGTGTGAATCCCTCATAATTGTAGGCACAATGTGTATATATATGCTCATTCATTTTTCTGAGGAAAGGGACCGTAGCTTCTACCATCTGAATGGGTACGTATGGGACCCCAAAAGGGTAAGAATGTTTGCTCTAAGGCATAAGTCAAGTTTAACTATCCCTTGTTCTTAATTCTCTAAGCTCTATTCCTTATTAAATTTCCAGAAAGCTATATATCAGCTTTGAATTATATTTGTTCCTTTTTATTTAATATTAAATATACCAGCCATTACATGCAGTTACACATATTCATGGAACTATATATCCTCATATATTTACACACATATACAATAATTTACTTTAAAAAATAAAAGTGCTGGTTAGAATGTTATTGATTAAGCTAACCAATTTCATATATAAAAGTGTATGTTTACACATATATATGTGAATGTATTTATATAAATAAACATGCACATATATTTCCATACACAGATGAAATGAACAGAATGCATCATGTCCTATTTATATATAGCTGGGTCTATATCTGCCTATCCATCAATCAATACCTCAAAAGATAATTTCTTTCTTAGAGCTCAATATTTAGGAAAACTTTCTAGGCCCTTTGTTTTATTTTGCATTTAAAAACAGCTGAGCTATACTATCTATTCAGTTTAAAGAATAAATTATAAAGAAAACCCCAGTGTAACACCTTCCCAGATCAAGAAATAAAGCCCTGGCAGCAATGCCACCCTGACACGTCACCAATATCCATCTCTAGTCACAACTCCTTCTCACCTCCAGGAGCCAGTCACTCTTCTCATAGTTATTTCCTTTCTATTCCTTATAGTTCTACCATTTATATATTTGGTTAAAAATGTGATTTAGTTTTGCTGCTTTTGAACATTATAAAAATAGAAATATACCATATATATTCTTTTTGAGACTTCTTTTTCTCAATATTATGTCTATGAGATTTATCTATGCTTATGATTTATGTAGCTTCAGTTTGTTTCCTTTGCTATGTATTATTCCATTGTATGCATTTATGATTTTTTATACATCCTGCTATTGATAGACATTTGGAGTATTTCTGGTTTGGGGCTATCAGGAAGAATGTTGCTGTGGTAGAGCCTATTCGTTATCACCAAGATGCTCTCTTTCCTTCTTCCCGGGTACATAGCTAGATTATATTCCCCAATCCTCCTTGTAATTATGTGTGGTTAGGTGAAACACCAGTGGACATTATATCTGTACTCTTCCTTATCCTTCCTCCTCCTTGCTGACCTACTATGGCAGGGCCAACAATTTCCTAAAGGGTCAGATGGTAAATATATTAGGTTTTGTGAGCCCTACAGCTTCTTTTGCAACTCTGCTGTTGTAGCACGAAAGCAGCCACAGACACTATATAAACAAATGGACATGGCTATGTCCCAATTTAAAATTTTATTCACAAAAACAGGCAGTGGGCCAGATTTGGCCAGTGGACGAGGTTTGCTGACCCTCGTGTTATGGCAATGCCCGAGGTGATATTGGAAGGCAGGTAAAGATAGCAGAGCTATCATTCATTGGAGCAGAACTACTGCCAATCTGAACCCCACCCAGGACTGTTACAGGTGAAAGAGAAACTTCTTGTTCTTTAAGCCACTGATTTTTTTTTTTTTTTTTTTTGAGACATGGTCTCACTCTGTTACCTGGGCTAGAGTGCAGTAGTAACTCACTGCAACCTCAAACTCCTGGGCTCAAGTGATCCTCCTGCCTCAGCCTCCCCAAGTACTAGGACTACAGGAACATGCCATTATGCCTGGCTAATTTTTTTATTTTTTATAGAGACAGGGTCTCACTATTTTGCTCAGGCTGGTCTTGAACTCTTGGCTTCAGGAGATCCTCTCTGGTTGGCCTTCCAAAGTGCTAGCATTACAGATGTGAGCCACCATGCCCAGCTAAGCCACTGATTTTCTTTCCTGCCATTTATAAACATAGCTTAGCCTGCCCTAACTGAATATAGCTGCGATGAATGTGTTTGTAAGTAAATAATTATGTGCATGAGATTCTCTCTAGTACATATACCTAGGAATGGAATTGCTGGGATACAGGGTATTTGTTTTTTATCTTTAATAAATAATGCCATACTATTTTCTAAAATGTTTGTACAAATTTGCACTCTGACCAACAGAGAAGACAGGAATTGCTGGTGCTCTATTCTTGCCAACACATGGCACTCTTGAGTTTCTAATTTTTTTCCAGTTTCATGTGTTTGTAACAGTATTTCAACACTTGTTAACATAAATTTTTTTCTGATTATCATTGTTTACTGGTAACAATAAAACTGAACACGACTGTCAAACATAACCATTTCAGGGCTCTTAAAGTTGACCACCAACACTTCAAACTATCAGTATATTAAATTTCTAGGAGAATGCTAAAATGTCAAGTATATACATCCATTCCATATTATCACTATCCTTAGCATTCTTTCTTATAATCTATTTTTTAAATTTATAATCATATTTCATTATTGATAAATGACTTCTCAATTTATACTCACTTCCTTGGTGATCCCATCCAGTTTCATGGCTTAATATGTGATCTATACACTGAAGACTAAATTTTTCTCTCTAATCTGAATCTCTCTTTAGAACTACAAACCTAACATATTTAATTACCTACCTGACAATTTCACTTAGATATCTAAATAGGTAAGATCAGGTAATACACCAAACCCCAACTACTATTTATAGGACTCACATTTTAAATAGGAAGAAAATTTGTAAGTAAAAGGTTGGAGAGGAAACACCATGAAAACATTAAGGGTAAGACAGCTGGTTTTAAGTAAAGAATTATTACTAGAAATAAAGGGACACTTCATCACAACAAAAAAGACAATTTATCAATAATATAAAATAATCCTGAATATATGCGAATCTAATAACAATCAAAATACATAAAGCAAAAATTGACAGAAATATAGCAAGAAAACTAATCTTAGTTGGAGATTAATACCCTTCTCTCTCTAGATAGAATGAAAAGACAAAATTCAGGATATAGAACAACTAAGTAATACTATCAAGTAAATTGACCTACTTCACATTACAGAATACTATATCCAACTTAATACACTTGAAAGAATTGAAACAATATATAGTATGATATTTGACCACAACAGAATTAAATTAGAAATCAATACCAATATGATGTCAGAAAAATACCAAAATGACACCACTTCAGAATAACCCGTAGACATAAATAAATACATAAATAAAAAACAAATTAGAAAATATTTGAAATGAATGATAATGCAAACATACCTTATCATAATTCGTGGGAGGCAGCTAAAGTTATAGAAAATTATAGTTTTACATACATATATTAGAAAAGTAGAAAGATTTAAAATCAGTGCTCTAAGCTGAAGATAAAACAAAAAGAGCAAATTAAACCCAAATTAGTACAAAGAAAATGATAAAAATAAGAACAGAAATCCATGGAATGGAAAATAAACACATGATAGAGAAAAATCAACAAAAGGCAAAAGCTTTTTTAAATAGTAAAATTGACAATCCCATAGTAAAACTGATCAAGAGAGAAAGTCACAAATTACCAATATCAACAATAAAAGAGGGATCTCACTGCAGATACTAAGGCAATTTTAAAAAAGAAAAGTTATGAACAATTTTATGTCAAGAAATTCAACACTTTAGAAGAAATGAACAAGTTCCATCAAAAATAAAACTTATCAAAACTAACACAAGTAGAAATAGCAAATCTGAATAGTCCTACATCTATTAAAGAAAATGAATCTGTATTTTAAAACTTTTGCACACAAAACAAAATGCAAAATAAGAAAATCTATAAACACACCATTACCATCAACATTAACAGCAACAAAAGTAACAAATCCAGGCCAGAAGTTTCAATGATGAATTCTTCCAAACATTTAAGAAAGAAAGAATAGCAATCTTAAACTCTTTCAGAAAACAGAGTAAGAAGAAGTCCTTCCTAATTTTTAAAAAAATTGCGGTAAAATACACACTTACCATTTTAAAGTGTATAATTCAGTAGCATTCAGTATGTGGAAATGTTGTATAACCATCACCATTAACTAGTTCCAGAACTTTTCATCACTCCCTATGGAAACCCTGTACAAATTAAACAGTCATTCTCCATTTTCCCCTAACTCCCCCTCCCTCCTGGCAAACATTAATCTACTTTCTTTCTATACGGATTTGCTTATTCTGGATATTTCATATAAATGGAATCACACATGTGGCCTTTTGTGTCTGGCTTCTTTCACTTAGCATGTTTTTGAGGTTCATTCATATCGTAGCATGTATCAGGACTTCATTCATTTTTATGGTTGAATAAATATCCCTTCTATTTATTAAAACCACATTTTGTTTATCCATTCTTCTGTTGATGAATATTTGAGTTGTTTACACCTTTTGGCTATTATAAATAGAGCTGCTATGAACATTTGTGTATAAGATTGTGTTTGAACAACTGTTGTCAATTATTTTGGGTATATACCCACAATATGAGTGGAATTGATGGGTTGTATGATAATTCTATGTTTAACTTACTGAGGAATCAACAAACTGTTTTCTATAGTAGCTGCACTATTTTAAATTTCCACTAGCAACGGGTAAGGATTCTAATTTCTCCACATCCTCACCAACACTTATTTTCCCTTTTTTAAGAGATGGGCTCTTGCTCTGTCACCCAGATCATCTGTCATGACAATCACACCTCACTGTAGCTTTGAACTCCTGGGGTCAAGTGATCATCCCACCTCAGCCTCTCGAGTAACTGGAATTATAGGCATGTGCCACCATTCCTGGCTAATTTCTTTTAAATTTTTTTTAGAGATGGGTTCTTGCTATATTGCCCAGACTGGTTTCAAGCTCCTGGCCTGAAATGATCCTCCTGCCTCAGTCTCCTGAGTCACTGAGATTATAGGTGTGAGGCACTGCACCCAACTTATTTTCCATTTTTAAAATTATAAAAATCCTAGTGGGTGTGAAGTGGTGTCTCACTGTAGTTTTTGCATTTCTCTAATGATTAGTGATATTGAGCCTCTCTTCATTTACTTATTTCCATTTGCATATTTTCTTTGGAGAAATGTTTATTCAAGTCTTTGGCACAATTTTTAATTGGGTTGTTTGTCTTTTTGTAATCAGATTGTAAGAGTTCTTTATATATTCTAGATACTAGACCCATATAAGATACATGATTTGTAAATATTTTATCCCATTTTGTGGGTTGTCTTTTCACTGTCTTGGGAGTGTTCTTTGATACAAAAATGTTTTAATATCCATGTAGCCCAATTTATCTGTTTTTTTCCTTTGGTTGTTTGTACTTTTGGTGTTATATGCAAGAAACCATTGCCTAAGCCATATAAATCATGAAGATTTAGACCTACATTTACTCCTAAGTGTTTTATAGTCTTAGCTCTTATATTTAGGTTTATGATTAATTTGAGTTAATTTTTATATATAGCATGAAGTAAAAATTCAATATCATCTCTCTTTTTTTTTTTTTGTATGTAGGATATCCAGTTGTCTCAACACCATTTGTTGAATAGACTATTCTTTCCCCATTGAAGACACCTCTTTTGAAAATCAATTGGCCAGAGATGTATAGGTTTATTTATGGATGCTCAATTCTATTCTATGATCTACATATTTATCCTTATGCTAGTCTCACATTGTTTGATTACTGTAGCTTTATAGTAAGTTTTAAAGTCATGAAGTATGAGTCCTCTAACTTTGTTCCCCTCTTTCAAGATTGTATTGGCCATTCAGGGACCCTTGCAATTCTGTATGAATTTTAGGATTGGCATTTCCATTTCTGCAAAAAATGTCACTGGGATTTTGATAGGGATTGAATTTGTAGGTCACTCTGGGGAGTACTGCCCTCGTGACAATAATGAGACTGTTATGTCTTCAAATTCACAAAAGCAAAGCGTCTTTCTATTTATTTAGGTCTTTAATTTCTTTTTAGCAATGTTTTGTACTTTTCAGTGAACAAGTCTTGCACCCTTGGTTAAATTTATTCCTAGGTATTTTATTGTTCTGATGCTATTATAAATGGACTACAAAGGGGATACAAGCTATCAAAATCTATGGGACTCAGCAAAAGCATTTCTCAGGGGAAAATTCGTAAGTCTTAAATGCTTATATCGAAAAGACAGAAAGATCACAAATTAACAACCTAATGTCACATCTCAAAGAACTAGAAAGGGAAAAGCAAACCAAACCCAAAGCCAGCAGAAGGAAAGAAATAACAAAGGTCAGAGGAGAACTAAATGAAATGGAAAATAAAGAAATAATAAGATCGACAGAACAAATAGTTGGTTCTTTGAAACGATAAACAAAATCGACAGACCACTTGCTAGATTAACCAGGAATAGAAGAGAAAGGACCCAAATAAATTCAATCAGAAATGAAAAAGGAGACATTACAACTGATACCACAAAAACACAAAACATCATGCATGAACACTATGGAATTGTTTTCTTACTTTCTTTTTCAGACAGTTCATTACTAACATAGAATTACAAATGATTGTGTTGAATTCTATCTTGCAAATTTTCTAAATTCATTTATTAGCTCTAACAGTTTTTATGCATTCTCTAGGGTTTTCCATAATAAGATCATGTCATCTGCTAATGCAGAAAGTTTAACTTCTTTTCCAATTTAGATATATTTTCTTTTTTTGTGTGTGTGGCTTATTCTCTGCGTAGAACTTCTAGTACAATGTTGAATAGAAGTGGTGAAAGCAGGAATATTTATCTTGTTACTGATCTTAGAGGAAAAACTTTCAGTCTTTATTTTTATCATAATTGAATATGATGTTAGCTGTTAGCTGTAGGTTTAACATAGATGCCCTTTATCATATTGAGGAAGTTTCCTTCTATTCCTATTTTATTGTTTTTTATCATGAAAGAATGTATTTTGTACAATGCTTTTTCTGTGACACTTAAGATGATCATGTGGTTTTTCCTTCATTCTATTACATTGATTGATTTTTCTATGTCGAAGTAACTTTACACTTCTGGACTACATCCTACTTGGTTATGATGCATAACCCTTTTAATTGCTGCTGCATTTGGCTTGCTAGTATTTTGTTGAGAATATTTTCATCCATATTCATAAGGAATGTTGGCTATAGTTTTCTTGTCTTATGATGTCTGTCTCTGGCTTTGGCATAAAGGTAATACTGGCTTCTTAAAATGAGTTAGGATGTATTCTCTCCTCTTCTGTTCTTTTGGAAGAATTTGTGTTAATTCTTCTTTAAATGTCTGGTAGAATTCACTAGTGAAGCCATCTGATTCTGGGCTTGTCTTTGTTGGCAGGTTTTTGATTACTGATTCAATCTCTTGGTATGTATCTATTCAGATTTTCTATTTATTCTTGAGTCAGTTTTGGTAGTTTGGGTGTTTCTAGGAATTTGACCATTTCATCTAGGTTATCTAATTTTTTGGCTTTTGATGTGTCTATTGTTTGCCTCACTGTTAGTCTTTTAGCCCAGGTGACAGTGGTATGTTCATTTGACTCTCAGTGTTTTAAAGAAATGTCCTCCATGTAGCTGTGCTTCTCTGCTCTGATAAAGTTTAAAGTCAGGCAAAACAAAGGCAGGCTTGTTGTGTCAGCCTTTAGGGAATCCACAGGCAGGTCAAAACAGACAATTCTTTGAGAAAAGGGTCTGCTCTGCATCCTCTGAGACCAGGTACTCACATCTGGAAGTTCGGCTGCCATCTTCAAGACTGCGGCCATGCTGGGAAGCAGGTAGGCAAGGCTAAGTTAAAACTCCACAAAGTTCTCCTACCCTGTTTCAGTAGCCTTTCTGTTGGTTAAGCATTTGTTTTGTTTCTGTAAATTTTTCACTATTTTCCAGAGTTCTGATAAGGCAGCTTCCAAAAGTTTTTGCAAGATTTTTTATTGTTTCTGGGGAAAGACAAGCCCCTAGAAGTAACTACCACACCATTTTTGCTGACATCTTCCTGACTCATTTATGCCACCAGCATAACCCTGATACCAAAATCTAACAAGGTCATTGTAAAAAAGATATTACACCCATATCTCCCAAATGGTGTAATCATCAAATAACATGATAAAGAAAAAACATAACACAGTCATGATAGTTGCAGAAAAAAAGATTTGATGAAATTCAACATCCATTTATGACTAAAACTCTCAGCAAACTAGGAGTAAAGTTTCTCAACGTGACAAAGGGCATTTACAAAAAATCTCCAATAAAATCATACTTAATGTTGAAAGACTATGTGCTTTCCCTATAAGATTGGGAGCCAGGCATGGAAGTTTACTTTTATCATTTTATTCTATATTATAACAGAATTCCTAAACAATCCAATTAGATAAGAAAGAGAAAGGCATAAAAATTGGAAAGAAAGTAGTTATGGACACTTGTGTCTCTTCAAATTTATATGTTGACGTCCTAACCTCCACTAACTTGGAATGTGACTATATTTGGAGACAGGGCTTTTAAAGAGGTACTTAAGGTGGAATGAGGTCATATGGGTGGGTCAAACCAAGTATGACTGGTGTCCTTATAATAAGACGGAGACATACCAGGGATGAATACACACAAAAAGCCAAGTGAGGAGATAGAAGACAGCCATTAGCAAACCAAACAGAAAAGCCTGGGTGTGGGGTGGGGGAAATTGACTAGTAAGGAGTATGAGGGAACTTTATCTTAACTGGGGTGGTAGTTACATGGGTGTACACAATTGTCAAAATTTATCAAACTGTACATTTAAGACCTGTGTAATTTTATTATATATAAATTAAACCTCAATTTGAATAAAAAAAAAAACACAGTTTTCTTGACTCCTAAGGCAGTGCTATTTTTAAGACTCCACTCTACTAATTTCTCTTTGACACTACCAATTAATTACCATAAGAACTTTGAAGGGACAAGCATATATTTTGCTTAAATCACTAAATCACTGCAGGCACTGAGGTCAAAAGGTCTAACTGATTAGGTCCTTATTTTGGGAAAATGGGATGAGGGCATAGAAAGAAAAATCAATAATGTTAATTCAGTCAACAAATATATAATGAACACCTACCATGTGTCAAACAATGTTCTATGAGATGGGGATACAACAATGAATATATGAAGCTTATATTTTAGAGGGAGAAGACATAAAACATATATAATAAATAAGTAAATTTTATAGTATTTTGAAATATTTCTTTCCATTGTAAAGAATAAGAAATGTAGACCCTCTGGTTTACAGTGACAATATTCCATATATAGCAACTTCAACTTTTTTGCTCTATTATTATTTCAGGAAATTATGGGGGTACAAACATTTTGGTTACATGTTATGACTTTGCCACATCCCAACCATGATTTGAGATGTGTCCTTCCCCACCCCTAAAATGCTCACCACATCCATTAGTTGTGAGTTTACCCCAACCACTCTACCCCCAAAGAATACTACTACTGTGTGAGCACCTTAGTGTTGATCAGTCAGTGGCAGTTTGATGGCGAATACATGTGGTGCCTATTCTTCCATTCTTGTGATACTTCACTTCGGAGGATGGGCTCAAGCTCTATCCAGGAAAATATAAGAGGTGCTAGATCACCATCATTTTTTATAATTGAGTAGTATTCCACTGTTTACATATACCATATTTTATGAATCCACTCATGGATTGATGGACACTTGGGTTATTTCCACATCTGTCCTATAGTAACTTCAACTGTTAATGCTAATCTTTTGCATTTTAATTCCTTTTAGTGGTCTGGGCAGGAAAATTTATTCAACATGTCTAGGTTTATTCATAGCCTTCTACTATGCTTGTATTCTCTATGCTGTTGATAAAAGCACTGACTTTTGGCATATCTTGAGCACAGAAGCAGTATCTTGTGGTTCTTTTCCTTCTGATTGAATATGTAATAATAATGATGTCATGATAATAAAATAAACATAAATAAAGGCTCCTTAGAGGCAAGACAGAAATGGTTTCTGTACTTTGGATACTCTAATTTGTTCATTTCTTTAATCATGTCACCCATTTTAATCCACCTTGGGCTATGAAGAGCACTCCCATCATTGCAAGCTCTCTTAGAGGAACTAGGAGTTTCAGAGATTATTCCTCATTTCAGGTAAGTCTATAATCCTTTTCCAGTAAAAACAAAAATGAGTCACTAGGGGACCTCAACCAGAAGCAGCTGCTATATAAGATTATATAGTCTAAAAAAACCCTAAAGACAAAATAAAGGGACATGGTTAATACCATCAGATAAATCCATATTACTCTAGGCTCAGCCTCTCTTACTATTGTAAGGAATTTAGAGATCCATGAAAGAGGAACAAGGTAGCTCTAAATGTAGCAGGGGGCTTTGGAATGGCCAAAGTCAGGTTTTACAGCCTGACTTAGGAACAGGCATCGCTTTGCCAAGCCCCAAGGTTTAACATTTTCATTCTCAAGGCCTCTGCTAGCCCACCAGCACAACGAGAAAAAAAAATGCCCTCAGCTTTGAGCGCTGTAATAAAAGGGATTACTCAGGAAGGAGAGGTTCCAGGAAAGCTGGGAGAGAATGCTGTGCTGCTGCAAGAAAGAAAAAAAGGAGGAATGAAGACTGGGTTTTTCCAGACTTATCCCTTTTAAAAGTTCTTGACCCAAGTTTAGAATTTCCCACATAATGTCTCCTTGTTCCGCATGGTTCCATAAAAGCAACTAACATATAGCATCCCAAACATTGATGAATGAAAAAACAGTCTATATTTTAAGTCTAATTCTGATAATACTGTACATATCTTTGTTATCACAGGGCTCTTTCTTTTTTTACAAGTTTAGCATCAATGAATGAAATTGGCAGGATGGTGAGGAGAATAGCAGAGGTAAAGGAGTAAGAGATTGGCAATAAAGATTAATGGTCCTGTAGTAAATGTCCTATGTAGTACTTAATGATTAAAGGGTAACAACAAAACAAACAAAGGATATAAAGCAGAAGAAAAGTATGTTAAAAAATTCAGACACATTAAAGAGGGAAAAGCAATTAAGGAGGTGCTAAACCAAGCAGTGTGACTTAGGTAATTAGTGCTAGGTCATTGGCCTTATGATAAACAGGGTTTCCAAAACCACTGCAGCACACCTTGCAAAGTTTATATCTCCCATTTAGTTGGGTGCCACAGCAAATACCAATGCAATAACTTTGCCCTATACTGAAATCTGCATATACCAGCTCTGCAATGGGCAGAATGGCTTAAAGAGACAACTTTAGCTCCTTCGGTGACCAGGTAGACCATAATTTTCCTAATAGCACCATATTAGAATAAAAGCACAGAAAAATACAAGACAGTCTTTTTCATGAGTAGAAAAGAAAATTAATAGTCCCTGTGAATACCTTAAGATAAAAATTCTTTTAAAAAGATGAAAAAGTTTCTATTTTTTTACTATAACAATACAACCTCCCTCAAAAAAAAAAAAGGAAAAAAAAAAACCAAAGAAAAAAATAAAACCATGAGTGAAAACTGTTCCTGAAAACTTTGCAGAATTGTAACAGGTTTCTCCTGGTTAAATTGATTGGGATAGCAACATTATAAAATGACTATTAGGATTCATTGTGCACAACAGAAAGTGCTGAAATGTCAGCAGACTATATAGCAAAAAGTAATGGGTTCTGAACCCCTGTTAGTCAAAAATGATTTTGTTTCAAATTAGAAATTGATTTTTTTTGGACACAAGCCCGTTCCAGGCTTCCGGCTTCTATAGCTGGGCCCGAGAGAGATTAACCTCCACCACAGCAAGGGCTGGCCTGATGATGCCTTTCTCAAAGTGCCTTTTTCAATTGCTGCTTTCTATTGTTGCTGTGGTCTTAACCAATAACACGAGTTATTTGTTCTTTTGCTATTACACTGTATTCTTCTCATTTTGCCATTTTATCTTAATGCTGACACATAACACAAATTTGTTGGCAAGTTAACAGAAGACTATGTTAAGCTTTGTGGTGTAACCACCACACCAATTTTGACTGGTTCTCCACTCTCCAAAGTGCAAAGATGAAGAATAGAAGAAGCTGAAGTAAGAGTTTTCCACCTCTGAAAAACTACTAACAGAGAAAGCAAAGAAGATTCTATCTCAGAGAGTAAAAGTCTACTCAATTTCAGTTTTGTTTTTGGTGGCAATGTCTAAAAAGCAGCTTCTAAGCTGTCCTACTGCAATGGAGGTCTGCATACACTTTTGCCTTACATTAAACAAAATGTACTTTTGCTTTTGTTTCAATTTGTGGATAATCTGCCCGCTGAAGTTTGGACTAATTATCATCTCCCAATTATCTAGGAGAAGATTAAATAATTCTAGATTAATCATAATCAAAACCAAAAAGCATGACAGAGCTAGAATGGCAGCAGGGAGAGAGGTATACCTGCAAGATCTTCTCATAAAGGACTGCCTAATTTTTAAGAAACAAATGTGAGAATGGCTACAGAGATTATGAAAAGTTGAGTGCTTAACACCAGAGGTAGAAAGGTGCTAGCTCAGTGGACAAAAGAGGTAAATAAGAAGGAAATCAGGGTTACTGGCTGTGAGCAGGAAAAAAAGGTATCTGGAAAAGAGGTGTGAGCAGAAAGGGGCTCAGAGACCTTTCTGGCCCTCTGTTTCCTGTACATCTTTTCTGTATAATGAAGCTCAGACTCGCTCCATTCTCTTCCAAAGCCATTCATTTAAGGATGCCAGGACAGAATAAGCCAAACGCCACTCCAGGAATAACTAGGAAACATAATTAAATTTGTTTTACTTGATACTTCACATAGTTCTTTATAATTGATTTGTTTTAAAAATCTACCATGTATACAATAGGAAGTATTACTGTCGCTTACATGATTGCTGGGCAATATATGCTTTAGACTTGGGAGGTTTTGTTTTAGCCACAATGTGGAGTTGTCCATGACCTCTCCTCCACACTCCCCTGTGATTCCATTCAACTGAGGATTAACTGTAGTTGGAAGGGTTTACTTTTCCAGGAGAGATTTATGTTCAATAGCTTGTCCTCTTTACTCACTTTGAACATTATTTGGTGTCTATGACCATATTTACTGCTGAATAATTCTTAAAGTTTGCTGCTTGCAAAAAGAGGAATAAGTTGGATATAGTTTCTCATACCAGTATTCTAAGAAAAATGAAGATGCATTCCACTGATCTAGCAGATGTGCTTACCTGTGACCTAGCAGGTACATGTCAGCTTGTAACATGTAACTCTTTCTCTGCATTGTAGAAAATCATCTGAAATTCAATGGCTAGAGGCCACCAACAACCACCTTCCCCCAACAGCTTCTCATTTTGCTACTGCAGATGCTAAACTTACCTTTTGGGGATCTATATGTATCTTCCTTCTGACATGTCCCCAGGGCATCATCTTCCATATGTGACTGAAACCCAACTATCTTCTTCTCCTTCCTATTCTCTCCACTGTTCAGGAAGTCTTGGTATTTTTTAATGGATGGTGATATTCCAAGCAGCCAGCCATTGCGTTTTGACTTTAATAAACTAAAAGAACAAACATGAATGAACTGTAGAAAGCATAGAAGGGGATATAGATCACAAAGATATTTAGATTCAGTATGAGGTGAAATGCAATTTGTGACAGAAAGAACTTTCTTTTTCCTATTTTTTTTTTATTGTGGTATAATTTAAATAATTTACTCAAGGTCTTTTTTGTGTTCTACCAGAACAATTTTGGAGAAGAAATGGTCTTCATCTTCAAAAAGCTTACATTTGGAGTTGGGGAAATAAGACTCAAACTGATGAAACAGCTAATAAAGCCACAGAGAGTATGACTAAGAACCAGAATATCTACAGAAATAAAAAGTATGCTAAAACAAGACTTGCATATCTAAGATGTTTTCCGAGTACTAAAAATGAACATTAGGGATTAAAATATCACCAATGTACCTCAGAATGCATTTGTGTTTCTTATTTTCAATTGTTACTGTATTTACGTGTACCCAGAATACGTATGGAGCAGTGCAATAGCGCATGTTTCCATTATGTAAGGACTCTGTCCTTCCGTAATTTCGTTAAGTCAACAAGGCAAACATGGAATAAAAGGCATTTTAATGAAAATGAACACATGTACATATGTGCTTTTTTTCTCTCTCTAATAAACTGTGCTCCCACCATTAGCACATTTCCTCTTATAACATTTTATTATCTTAGGGAGAAATATTCAGAGGATGTGTTATCTCTCTCACTATTCCACCAGCCTGTTCCTTCTAATTTAAGTTCACCACAAACTCCTAACACTTTGGTTTTGTTTTCCTCATGCCCAGAAACAATGTGAAAATTAAAGTTAAGAAGACTGGGAAACTAGTAGAGGCAGCTACTCAAAAAGTAAGATTGTAAAACTTACGATGTTTAAACTCCCTAGAAGCGGAGGGAATCTCTAGACAAGAATAAGTTGAATGGAGTATTACTAGGCCAATTATTATTCTAGGTGGCCCTTGATTAGGATTCAAATTATATAAGCTTATATAAATATCACTGGTTTGTGTTGATTGGAATTTTTAGTAGTGTTTGCTCATATCATAATTTATTAATAAAAACCAAGAAATTAAATGGCTTTATGCTCAAAGTGACATAAAAAACCTAATATTTATATGGCTTTATATGGGCATAATGAAATATATTAATTTTTTTTTTCTTTGAGACAGGGTCTCTTTCTGTTGCCCTGGGTAGAGTATAGTGGCATCATCATACCTCACTGTAGCCTCAAATTCCTGGGCTCAAGGGATCCTCCTGCCTCAGCCTCCCAAGTACCTGGGACTACAAGCGTGCACCACTATGCCCAGGTAATTTTTTCTATTTTTGGTAGAGATAGGGTCTCGCTCTTGCTCAGAGCTGGTCTCAGATTTCTGAGCTTAAGCAATCCTCCCGCCTCAGCCTTCCAGAGTGCTAGGATTATAAGTGTTAGCCACTGTGCCTGGCCCTGTTAAATTTTTATTCTTTCCTTGTTTTCTTTTTTAAAAAAATATTTTATCAGAACACAGAGATTGTTTCCCTGTGCAGACCCACCAGTAGATGTGCACCTTAGGTTATATAACTTCTACTCATGGGACAACAAAATATGGAGAATAAAAGCACCTCACGGTGGATGTTATATAAATTTACCTTAACCCAGAAGCCCCAAACCCATGCAAATTCAACAACTACATCTCTGCTTGTTCTTGCAGAAAAATTAATGTGACCATGACCATTGGCTTCCCAGAAATTCATTCATTCTCAGCTCAGCGGAACTCCTAACATCAGCCGATGCTTATTCTTCCCAATACTGATTGTTTTCTGCTTCTTACAGCATTTTACACAGAGGGTTTTCTGACCTTTATTCAAAACCCCATCCTGGTAATCCTCCATCTCAACTGGGAACTTGGCTTCTAATTTTCCTAAAATAAAGATGACTATATAAAAAAATTTCTTCCTTCAATTATGTTTATTTCCATAGTCACTCATCAATTATTTCCTCTCTTAATATCTCAAAAGAAAATTATGCCTTTTATTTACACTCTTGATACCATCTTGACTCATGCCCTCTGTGACTATGGCCTGTCAAACATTTCTTTTTCTTATAACTTACAAACTCTATCTCTTAATTGGATTCCTTCCTGGGATTTCAAACAAGATCAGACCTTCTATTAAAAACAAAAACCTAGGCCGGGCGTGGTGGCTCACGCCTGTAATCCTAGCTCTCTGGGAGGCCGAGGTGGGCGGATCATTTGAGCTCAGGAGTTCCAGACCAGCCTGAGCAAGAGCGAGACCCCATCTCTACTATAAATAGAAAGAAACTAATTGGCCAACTAATATATATAGAAAAAATTAGCCGGGCATGGTGGCACATGCCTGTAGTCCCAGCTACTTGGGAGGCTGAGGCAGCAGGATTGCTTGAGCCCAGGAGTTTGAGGTTGCTGTGAGCTAGGCTGACGCCATGGCACTCACTCTAGCCTGGGCAATAAAGTGAGACTCTGTCTCAAAAACAAAACAAAACAAAACAAAAACCTAAACCTAAAACCAAAACCTCTTCCCTTAAATGGGAAAGTATAAAATACTCAGTGTGAGCAAGGGGGTGTGGACAAGAGCACTTGAATACACTGTTGGAGGAACTGCAAGTTGGTGGCATCTTTTTGTGGATGATTTGTCAACACAAAATAAAAATGTACCTCCTTCCCAACAATTCTACTTTTAAGAATTTATCCTATAGAATTATATGAACAACAGCCTGAGAATATTTATCTAAAGATGGTCAGTGCAGAATTATTTGTAAGAGTGAAAAACTGAAGGCAAATATCATTCCAAAGGAGAATGAATAAATTACAGTACATATCCGTCATAAAAAACATTATTCAGCCATTAAAAAGAATGAGGTAGTTCTTTATACTGATGTGGAGAAGCTTCATGACATGCTATTAAAATAACATAAAAGCAATTTGCAATAATAGCATTTGTAATGTGATCTCATTTTTATAAAAACAAAAATATACTAAAATATTTTTAAAGTTCTAGATGGATAAATGACAAAATAGAAAGGAGAAGCAGAAATAGGGTAACTGAGGGGAGACTTTTATATTTTCATTTATATACCTCTGAATGTTTAAATTTCTTCCAGTAGTCATGCATTTTGTAATTAAAAAACAAATAAAAAACTGTTACCATTTCCCTTCTAT
Source organism: Mirza zaza (assembly GCA_008750895.1). Lineage (NCBI taxonomy): Eukaryota > Metazoa > Chordata > Mammalia > Primates > Cheirogaleidae > Mirza > Mirza zaza. The sequence goes on from VSMD01054927.1 coordinate 25,142, forward strand.
TACCACATCTTTTCTCCTTCCCTTCTCTGCTAAAAATCTAGAAAACTAACTTATTCTAAGGTCCTCCTCTGTGAATGCCCTTCTCACACTACTCAGGCTCTAGCACCTCAAGATCAAATTAATTTTTGGCTAAGATGTGAAGTGGGGATCGAAGTTCACCACCCCCACATCTGAATCTAGTATATCCAGCATTATTTATTGAAAAGACTTTCCTTTTTCCACTAAATCACCTGGCACCACTGTCAAAAGCAGTCGAGCATATAAGTGCATGGATCTGTTTCTGGTATCTACTCTTCTACATTGATCTATTTATCTATCTTAAGATGAATACCAACTTGTATTGATTATATAACTTTAATTTACATATCTGAAATTAGGTAGCATAAATCCTTCAATTTATTCCAGAATAACAAAGATTACCATTGCTATTCTAGGCCCTTCAAATTTCCATATAAATTTCAGAATAAGTTTCCCAAGTTCTATAAAACAATATGTTGGTATTTTGACTGAAATTGCATTGAATCTAAGCTTCAATTTGAAAAAAAAAGGATATTTATAACAATATTGAGTTATACAAGAGCACATCTTTCTTTCGATTTATTTAAGTTTCCTCAAATTTGTCTGAGCAGTATTTTGTATTTATCAATGTGGAGATTTTTTACATCTTTTGTTAAATTTATCCCTAAGTATTTGATGGCTTTGATGCTACTATAAATGCCTGCCTTCTTTTATTTTATATGCTAATTAATGTTATTATATAGAAATAAAATTTATTTTTATACATTGAACTTGTATTCTGTTATTGTGTTAAATTCATTTAATAATTCTAGTACTTGTCTCTATAGGTTCCTTAGGATTTTTGCATATAGATAATCATGTTATCTGAGAATAAATACAGTTTTAATTACTTCTCAATATTTTTCATGCTTGATCAGCCTAGCTAGAACCTCCCACACAATGCTGAATATAAGTGGTAGGAGTGGACATCCTTACTTTGTTCCTGAAAGTGTTTATCATTAAAGAGATGTATAATATCTTTGCTGATACTCTATCAAATTTCTAGTTTGCTGAGAGGTTTTTTTTTTTGTTTTCCTTATAATGAATGAGTACTGAATGAGTCATGTCAAGGGCTTTTTCTGCATCTGGTTGAGATGAAGTTTTTCTTTTTTTATATATCTTTTTTATTCTGTTAATATGGCCAATTACATAGATTGATTTTCAAATGTTAAGCCAACTTTGCATTTCTGGAATAAACCTTATTTAGTCAAGCTATAGTATGCTTTTTTTTATATACCTGGACTTAATTTGCAAATGTTTTGTTACAGATTTTTTTTTTTTTTTTTGTATTTATGTTCATGAGGAGGACTGGCCTGTCATTTTCTTTTCTTCTAATCCTTTTACCTGGTTTGGGCCTCATAAAAGAAGTTGGAAAAAGTTCTTCTTCCAACTTCTTGTCCAAGTGGTTCTCAAGTGTGGTAGAAGAGAATTTTGTCACACAAAGGCATATAGCAATGTCTGCAATGGTTTTTGATTGTCACATTGGAGTTGCTATTGGGATCTAATGAGTAGAAGATAGGGGTGCTGCTAAACATCCTAAAATGCACAGGACAACAAATAATTATCTGGTTGAAATATCAATAGTACCAAAGCTGAAAAACCCTGCTCTAGTCTCTGAAATAATTTGTGTACGATGGATATTATTTCTTCTTTAGATGTTGGGTAGAATTTACAAGTGAAGTCTGAATGGGCCTGTAGTTTTACTTATGGAAAGATTTTAAATTATAAATTAAATTTCTTTAACAGATATAAGGCTATTCAGATTTTGTACTTTTTTGCATCAGTTTTGGTTGGTATATTATTGATTTCAAAGAATTGATATTAAGTTGTCAAAAGTACTTGTAAAAATATTGTCCACATTTCTTAATCACTTAAAAATATCATTCTAATATTGGCAATTCGTTTTTCTTCTCATAGTAGGTTGATAATCTTGAAAAGGATTATTAATTTTATTTACATTTTCAAAGAATCAACTTTCTGCTTTGTTGCTTTTATCTACTGTTTGTTTTCTTTTTCACAGCAAGACTTACCAAAGAGTAGCTGCTCAAGGTTGAAAGCAGAATAGAAATATAGTCGTGCATTGCATAACAATGTTTCAGTCAATGACCGACCTCACATATTACTGTGGTCCCATACAACTATAATACTATATTTTTACTGTACCCTTCCTATGTTTAGAAAATACAGAATACTTACCATAGTGTTACAGCTACCTACAGTATTCAGTACAATAACATGCTGTACAGGTTTGTAGCCTAGGAGCAATAGGCTATATCATAGAGCCTAGGTGTGGAATAGGCTATACTATCTAGGTTTGTGTAAGTACCCTCTATGATGTCTGCACAATGATGATTGCCTAACATCACATTTCTTAGAACATACCTAGATCATTAAGCAACACCTGACTATACAGAATGACTACAAATTGGGCAATCCCAGGAGAAACTTAAGTTCGGACACAGAATGGAGAGATAACATTAATGTCCTGGACTTCAGGTGAAACACTACAAAGTCCATATCCTAGAAAAAGGCATACTATAAACCTTCTATAACGAAGACTAAACTCAAGCTTTAACAAAATACAGAAAGAAGAAAGAATTTGGAGATTGAGTCTCACTAATTTAGTGGGGCTTGGAAAATAACCTTGGACTTTCCAGAGATCTGCCCTCACTAAGCATAAAACCAAACCTACCTAAGTTCAAGGTGACTAGCTGGTAATTAAATTGTTGATGATAGCAAAAATCAATACTCTTCAGAGAAATGATAATACAATCCACATCTCTAAATGTATCATCCATAATAGTTAGGATACCATACGAATTACCAGACATGAAAAGAAAGAAAATGTGACCCATAGTCAAGGAAAAAAATCAGTCAATTAAAATCAACCAAAAGATGGCCCAGATACTGAACTTGGCAGATAAGAACTTTATTTAAAGTTGCTATTAAAAATATGTTGGTGGACACTGTCTTAGTTTATTTTGTATTGTTACAATGGAATATGTGAGAATACGTAATTTATAAACAGAAAAGGTTTATTTGGCTCATGATTTTGGTGGTCGGAAAGTCCAAAATTGGGCACTGGAATCTGGTGAGGGCCTCAGGCTGCCTTCACTCAAGGTGGAAAGAGCTGTCTTGTGCAGAGATCACATGAAGAAAGGGGGAAAGAGAGAGAAGGAGGAAGTGCCAGCCTTATTTTTAACAACCAGTTCTCAGAGGAACTAATAAGAGTGAGAACTCACCCCTAGTGGAAGTCAATAATCTGTTCAGAAGAGATTCATCTCATGACCCAAAGACCTCCCATCAGGCTCCACTTCCAATTTTGGGGATCAATTTCAACATGAGGTTTGGAGGGGACAAACATCCAAATTCAACCAGACATAAAGGAAAATATGGTCTTAATGAGTGAATACATAGGCAGTTTCAACAGAGAAACTAAAAGTCTAAAAAACAACCAGATGGAAGTTCTAGGACTGAAAATTACAATGAATGAAACAAAAATTGAAAAATGGAGATAAAAGAACAAAGGGGAAGTAAATTCTATGACAGAGTCAATAGAAATGATTTAATTTGAAGACCAGAGATAGAAAAAGGCGAAGAAAAATGACCAAAGTCTCAGGGATCTTAGAGACAATATTAAGCTATCTAACAAATATAACTGAAATACCAGAGGAAAAGAGACTGAGAATGGGGTTAAAAAAAAATTGAAGAAATACATCTTAAAGAAATAATGGTAGAGTATTTCCCAAATTTGATAAAAAAAACTCTGACCTATAGATCACAGTCAAACTGTTGAACACCAAAGATAAAGAGAATTTTGGAAATAACCAGAGAAAAATGTCAATTACACACAGAAGAATGGTGCTATGAAGGACATTTAACATCTCATTAGAACAATGATGGCCAGAAGACAGTGGGGCAGCATCTTTAAAGCATACTGAAAGGAAAAAAACAAACAGAACCTGTCATCCCAAAATTCTACATCTGGGATGTAGGCATTAATGTATATCACAATAATATCACAAAGAGTGGGGAGATAAATATATAATAAAAAAGGCCTTACATTCTAGAAACACAAAATTGCACAGTATTAGCACTACATAGAAAGTGATACGTTAGGAAGTATATTGTAATCTCTATAGAAATCACTTAAGGAAATACAAAGTGTATAGCTAATAAGATAATAGAAGAATTGTAAGAGAAAATTGAAATAACATTTTTTTACCCTTCCCTTGTCTCCAGAAAAAGAGCAGAAAAGGAGAAACAGAGGAACAAAAAATAGATACATTAATAGAAAGGAGGGGCAAAATGGCAGGCCTAAATCAAACAGTATCAATAATTAAGTTACATTTAAATGGATTAAGCACTCAAATTAAATAGAATAGATTGTTAGAGTAGAGAAAAATATAGGACACAGCCATATGTTTTTTATAAGAGTCACGCCTAAGAAAAAGAGCATTACAAGAGATAAAGAGAAATATTTCATCATGATAAAAAAAGGCAAATGATCACACAGACACAATCATAAATACATATACACCTAAAACAGAGCTTCAAAATACATGTATCAACACTGACAAGACTGAAGGAAAAAGTAGAGAAATTCAAATCATACCTGAAGAACTTAATATTCCTTTTTATCAGCTGATAGTAAAAAAAAGACAAAAATTCAGTAGGCTACATGATTTGAACAACATTTAATCAATTTTTTCTAATTGAAAATGTATAGAATACTGTACTCTACAGCAGAATATACATTTTTAAAAGTACACATAGACTATTGACTGAGATAGATCATACATTGGGCCATAAAATAAATTTCAATACATTTCAAAAGAACAGAAGCATATAGAATATGTAATCTGACCACAATGGAGTTAAACTAAAAATAAATAATAAAATATCTAAAAACATCTCCCAAGTATTTTGAAATTATTTAACACCATTCTAAATAACCCATAGGTTAAAAAAATCATAAGAGAAACTAGTAAATATTTTTAAATGAATGATAATAAAATACAACATATCAAAATTAGAGGGATAATGAATCCATGAAAACAAGAAAAGTTTAAGAACCAGTTATATAATACTTTAATGAAGTTAGAAAAGGAATAACAAACTAGATACAAAGTAAGGAGAAGGAAGGAACTAGTAAAGTGTAGAAATCCATAAAAGAGACAAATAATAAAAACAAAGAAACACAAAATTGGCCTCCTTAAAAGATGAATAAAATTGATAGACCCTTACACCAAGATAAATTAAGAAAAAGAGAAAACTCAAATTGCAAATATTATATTAGGAATCAGAGATGGTATATCATTATAAAGCCTACAGATAGTAAAACTATATTAATGATATACCATGAACAACTTTATGCCACTATAATGAATAACTGAGATGAAATGAAATGCACCCATTTCTTGAAAAATATAATTTGTCAAAACTGACTCAAGAAGAAACAGAAAATATGAATAGCCTTGTATCTATTACAGAAATTGAATTCATGATCAAAGACGTTCCCTTAAAGAAAACCACCCAGATAGCTTTACTCGTAAATTCTATCACATGTAAGAAAGAAATATTACCAATTGTATACAAGCTCTTTCAGTACATAGAAAAGGAGGGAACAGTTTTCAGCATATTTTGTTACTGAGCAATACTAAAACTTGAGGTATTACAATAAAAGAATATTATGAAGTAGTATCCCTCATGAGCATAAGATACAGAAACCTCAACAAAATATTAGCAAACCAATATCAGCAATATACAAAATGGTACTACATCATGGCCAAGTAAGTATATTTGCAACATTGACTTAACATTCAAAAATAAATCCAAGTTAAAAGAATAATAGTAATAGTAGTCCACATTAAAAGAATAAAAGAGAAAAACCATATGATTATATCAATAAATACAGAAAAAGTACTGACAAAATTTCAATAGAAACTCCCAGCAAACTTGAAATAAAAGGGAACTTATTTCAATCTTATAGAAGGCATCTACCAAAAACCTATATTTAACATTATACTTATTAGTAAATTATTGAATGCCTTTTCCTTAAGACAGAGAACAACATAAGAATATCTTCTTTAACCACTTCAATCCTATATTGTATCAAAAGTCTCAGACAATGAAATAAGGCAAAAAAAGGAAACAAAAGGCATAAAGCTTGGGAAGGCATCAATAAAGCTGTTATTCATAGATAATGTTATTGTGAACTTGAATAGCCTAAAGAATCTACTAAAAAATTTAAAAAACTGTTAGAATATGTGCATTTAGCAAATTACAGTAAGGTAAGTATTCAAAAGCCAATATTCTTTCTATACACCACTGTTATTAAATTCAAAGAAAGATGTGTAAGACTGTTACACTGAAAGCTACATGGCATTCTTGAGTTAAATTTAAAAAGATCTAAATAAATATAGAGATGTAACATTCTAACAGATTGGAAAACTTAGTATTTTTAGGATATTCATTCTTCCTTAATTGATGAAATCTTAATTCCATTTCCATAATAGAAATTGATAAACTGAATCTAAAATGTAAAGAACCTAGAATAGCAAAAAGGATTTTTAATTAAAAAACAAAGTTGGAAGGTTTATTGTACCTGATTCCACAATTCAGGTACTATAAAGTTAACTTTAACTATAAAGTTAAAGTAATCCAGACTGCGTGGCATTGACATAAGAATGGACAAATAGATCAATGAAACAGAAGTACATAAATCTGTATGTGGGATGTGTGTGCATACATATTCAGTTGCCTTTTGAAAATGCATCAGGCAATTCAATGAAGTAAAAATAGTTTTTTTTCAACAAATCACTAGATATCTGTATGAAAAAACAATGAATCTTGAGTCCTACTTCATACCACACACAAAAAATGTATTCAAAATGGATCAAAGACTTTCATGTAAAAGTTAAAACTATACAACTTCTATAGGAAAATACAGGAGAATATCTTTCTAACCTTCAACAATATTAAAAATTGCCCTTCAAAAACACCATTAAAAAAATAACAAGGTAAGTCACACACTGGGGGAAAATATTCACAATCCATATATCTGATGAAGGTTTTGTATCCAAAATATACAAAGGACTCTATGTTCAATAATTGCACTGTTTACCCAGTTAGAGCTGGTTAAAATATTTAAACAGATACTTCACAAAAAAGATATATGAATGGCCAATAAACAACATTAAAAGATGTTCATCATCATAAGTATTAGAGAACTGCATATTAAAACCACAATGAGATGCCATTCTACATCCAGTAAAATGGTTAAAATTAAAGTGTAATAATACCAAGCCTTAGCAATGAGATAGAAAAAGTGAACCCTAGATACTTTGCTGGTGAAACTGATATACAGCTTTGGAAAATAGTTTGGCGGTTTCATGTGTTCATGTATAGTTAAAAATAAAGTTAAAATATGATAGCAATTCTACTCCCAGATATTTACTTGAAAGAAAACATGTCTACTTAAGACGTATATGCAAATGCTTATAGCGACTCAGTTTTTTAATTTTTGTTTTGCCAAAATATGAAAACAATCCTTATGTCCATCAACAGATGAACTGATAAACAAGTTGTGGTATACTTAAACGATGAATTACTACCAAGGAACATGCTGCATGTTCCATATTACTGAAACATGCAGCAATATGGATATATCTCCAAAACATTATGGTGAATAAAAGATGGCAGACATATTCATATTGTATGATTCCATTTATATGAAGATTTAGAACATGAAAAACTAAGTGATAGAAATCGGATCCTTGTTTAAATGGCATGGGATTTGTGAAGGTACTTACCGAAAAGTGGCACAAAGTACGTTTTGGGGTGATGGATACTTTCTATATTAATTGGAGAGTTAATTAGAGCTTATATTCATTTGTTAAAACACATCAAACTTGATATGTGCATTTTACTGAATGTAAATTATATGTCAATAAGGTTGATTAAAAATAAAGTTGAAGGCAAGAGCATAAAAAATTTCACCAAAGAACTTCTGAATATATTCTGATGTATCAAAATTAGTAACTATATAAGTTATTTCCCAGACTACACAGACCCAGCTACCACACTGAAGAAACATTCACTGACCATGTACTTTGTATCATTCACCATGCTAGGTACCATGAAATCAAAATCTAATTGTCAGATGATCAGTGTTCTTCTTACTATTTCACACAATCCAGATAAAATGTGTGCAGGGAGTTATGACTAATAGGACAATATCATTCAGTGATATGGATGGAATTATTAGAAATAGTTCTCTGTTATTTAGTTAGCATCTATTGGAGCTGTTAAAAGTGATAGGAAAATGATCAGAATCAAGATAGCAGAAGAAAAAGGTTAAATTCATAGCATTTAGGATTGTCATAAGTCACCCTTAAGTTACTAAGATTTTACTAACTATATCTCCTTATTTTAATATCACAGAATATTAAATGGGGAACTTTGAGTTGCCCTGATTTAGAGCAGGGAAAGGAAAAACATTCTCAGTTATTGAAGTTTAATAAAATTCTAACAATCCAAAGCAACTTGAACTTTTGTTTCTATTTTGCCCAAATTTCCTATCGCGATAGTCTGTTTGAGCTTGAATGGCAAATTTTAAATGTCATTCAGGACCACTTGAATACCACTTGTATTTGCATTCCTTAAAACGTAGAAAAACATTAACCTTTTGTTTTATTGAATTAAAATGCCACGGAAATGCTGTTGTAGTCTTGGGAGACTGAAATACTTTTATAAAGAAGAATAGCTGTCATTTATTAACACAAAGAACAATTACTGGATAGGATGCCTTCTGACAAAAAGCAGATTGGTATTCTCATCATAGAAAAGGCATTATAAAAAAAAATCTAGCCTAGACCTCTGAGACTTGAATAATTTAAAGCTGCATTTGGTGCAATTTGAATTTTTCTTTAGGGAGGCAAAGTTAAATACCTTTAATTTGTTCTAATTATTTCAAATTTGCAAGTTAATTATGGCTGATCATTAAATAACAAAAAGGACTATCGTCTCCATAGAGTTTTACCTCCTACCCTCTGCATTACTTAAGCTAGATTTTAGTATGCATGAATTAACTTTCTAAATAATCACACGGTTTGACTAAATGGCTCAGTAAAATGAGCTCTGATCCTCAGAATAAGCGTTAATGGACATTAGAAATGCTACTGGGACTCATGTTACTTACATTATAAGTATTTCTAATGGGGCCTTATTTACTAATCTTTATGTACTGTTCAAGTTAGAACACCATATAGATACATTATGCTGCTTTACTGGAGGAAAAAGTCCAATCTTTAAGACAATAAAAACAAATGTCCATTTAACACCAACTAAATTCATGTTAAAATTAATGCAGGGATGAGATGAACGGATTTAACTTATTGTACTCATCTCAATAAATCAATCTAGCAAAAATGGTCTGCTTGATCTGTAAATGGAATGTTAAGGATACAATGATGTGCTAAGTGACTCAAATAGCAAAGGGAGGTCCAATAATAACCATAAACTAGAATTTAAATTCCACCTGCTACTTAGAAACAAAGAATTCATGATTTCTTATGTTGTACTACTTTCTAGTTACCATTTTCTGTGCATACTTGGCTACCAATGAATACAAAGCCAGATGTCACATAACCATACTGCTTAGAACTCATCATAAAAATAATTTTCCTAAACATCCCAAGTAAATCTTCATATTTCCCAGTGAAGAACCTAGGAATGAACAAAATGTTTTGAGGCCAAAGAATTTAAAGAATAAAATTTCATAAATAAAATATTTCATATACTGTCAGATCATTCTGTCTTTCCACTTCAAGATCACCAATACAAATTTTATTTCCCTATATCCAATAATATTATCTGACAGCCTGCTATGAGTCCATTCTGTATTCAGGCATGGGAGAATGCAAAGGAATATACCTTTGAATATTTACAAGTAAACAAAAAGAAACAGGTAGCTAAAGAATGAATATATAATGTGGGCAGTGAATGCAAAGTGCTATAGAGAGCAGGTAACAGGAACAGGAAACTTGCAAGAAGAATGGAAGGAGGGGTCATGAAGGGAATGAAGGAAGAAAAGCCAGTAAAAAGGAATAACTTACTAGTATTTATTAGTATTTACTAATAAACTTACTAGTATTTACTAATAACTTACTAGTATTTATCCAAAAGGCACTGGCATGGTCCTTGGCTCCATAAGATGTGGCCATCCTAGTCAAGAATTTACTTATGGCAAATCCCTTAGGTGTGCTGGGCTGGGTAGAATAATGGTCTCTGGACAACAAAAGGCAGCATATAACTTAGATGTGTGTAGTGTAGGCAAGAGAGGAGTTTGACACTGAGGGCCACTTAGGGCAGAACAGTAGTTAAGAACATAAGCTTTGGTGTCAGACAGAACTGGATATTGTATAGATATTTATGAGTTCTGATTAGATGTGATTTCTTAAGCAAGTTAACCTCTCTGGGAGTTTCCTCATCTAAAAACAAAGTTAATAATAGTATGTAACTCATAGGGTTGCTGTGAGGATTAAATAAATTAACATATGTAAGATGTGTAGAAGAGCTCTCAGCACACACACACTACCTAAATGTTAGCTTCTATTATGATCATTATTTATGTTACTATTAAATGAGGCAACATGTAAAAGGCTTACAGCAACATTGTAGATGTTCAGTAAAGTATTATAGATTGGCTGAAGAGAAAGATCTGGGAATTAGGAGGATATTAGTGATCACGGGAGCATAGTTTTAGTTGAGTGATACAGCAGACTAGGAATAAATGAAAGGTGAGGGAGTGGAGGCAGGAAATACAGATTTTGCTCTTCAGAAGTTTGGGGAAAAGAAAATAAAAAGAGGCAAAGATGTATCAAAGACAAGGCAAAGATGAGTTTGTTGTTTTAAGAGAAGGATCCTTCAGCATGTTTGTAGGCAGAAGAGAAGGAATAAGAGTGGACAGGAAAAGCCTGAAGATGCAAGTATTGATGCAGTGAAAGTGTTGGGAAAATGGAAGAGAATGTGAATGAGGCACTGACGCAGGAGGCATTTGGATTTGAGATCGCTATGGGATCTCTAAGCAGTAATGCCTGATAGGCATATTAAAATATGAACTCCACAGAGAGACCAGTGCTTCACACAAGGATGTGACCCTCACCATATAATTAGAGATTAGAGCAGATCTCATTTATGGTGAAGGTGCACTTCATCCTAGAAGGTGTCACTAGATTTTAATTTGTTCCTTTACTAAAGGGAATATAGCTGAAATTTCATTAATTAAAATATCTTTATTTTAATTCTGTCCCAAAGAAGCAGCAACTGAGAGAAAGTTAAGAAAAAGAGAATAATGGAACTGTGCTAACTAAATAATACATTCTACTATAGAGATCACCAAACAGCTAATTTAGAGTTCTGTTGCTCTAATCCCAGAAATGCCTTCAGAATTTCTATATGATCTTCAACAAATAAAATGGCTCTTTAATTTAGTTAATGTGTATTGCAATGTAGAATAAGTACTGTTTAACTTTTTTTTTTGAGTTTAAATGCATTTTATTTTTAGACAACCTACATGACAATGTTTTTTCCTTAAAAACAATGCCTCCGCTCCAAATAAATCATGGTGAAAATAAATGAAGAGCTCAAGATGACATCAGTCCCATTTGTCTTAAGTCCTGGTGTTGTGTGGGTGACAAGCAGCAGCCAGTTATGATGACAGGTGATAGATCCAAAGTAACTGCCAAATTTGTTAACATTTTTCCATTTCTAAACCATCCTTAAAGAAAATCATATATGGGGTCACACCGTCCTCACGGTAGTCCAGTAGAGCAACCATGCCATCTGGATTCATGTTTTCACCAATAAAGAACTGGTAGTTTTTGAAATTAGCAAGGATGTGTTAGATTTGTTCTGCAGTCCCTGTCATAAATGGTTTTACTCTTTCTGGTCTCTGTTTTTCAAGTTTGCCTTTGATTGACTTCATGTAATCTTTGATGTACTTCTTGTAGGCTTCTTTTGTGAAGCTGGTTTCTTGCAAATGATGGTTCATGACGATATCAACACCAGTGATCACTGTGCTTTCGGTACCTTCGCCCTCAGGGCCCTCAGCGGAAGCATTTCCACCAATGAGCGAGTCATCAATGTTACCCTCTGTCCTACTGACCATCTTCCCCTCCACCTCCAGGCACAGGCCGTCTGCGATCTCTCGGATCTTGTAAATGTCGGAGAACATCTCGTCACGGCTGATGAGGTCCCGGTAGATAATCGTGACGGCGGCCGAAGGGAGACCAGGGCCGCGCTGGCTTGGCAGGAGCCGGCAGCTCGGAGCGAGCGCGGTGGAGCCGGAGCAGCGCTCGGGGGACGGGGAGCGGGCGGAAAGGCTGTTTAAATTTTTAAAAGTGTTAAGAGAAACTTAATACATGGGAAGGTGAAAATGTTAATTCAATATAAACTAAGGAAGACAGGTATAAACAAAAGTATGAAGATTGCTACATGATTAGTTTCCTAAGAGCAGAGACCAAGGCCTACTCTTCTTTGAATCCCTAGCAATGCCTTCCATGTGGAGGTATACAGAGAAGTGACCCAACAAATATCTAATGAAAAAATAATTATAATTCAGAAGGCATTTGTGGAATTAGAACAACAGAACTCTGAGTTAGTTATCTCTTCCGTGTATCATGGACCATTCACAGTCACTCTTAGATTTATAATCCATATTTTAATTTCATTCAAGCACGCACTTACGAAGTTTCAAAAATCTGACACAAGATGAGAAAGACACCATGAGGACATACTTACAGTATGCCAAAAAAAATATTGCAAATGAACTGTGAATACCAAGGCTATTTTCCTGTGAGTTACTATTAAAAGAAAAAAAATAATACCAAGGCTAATTCGATCCATGGTACCAGGCCTATAAAGTTATTGGAAATGTCAAAAAACCTCAGGGTGGTCAGTTAAGGACTATGGTTGAAATGTCCCTTAAGACCCTAACCAAGACCTTAACCAAGATCCATCGGTGAAACACATAGCCCAGTGTTATTGAAGATACAAGGCAAGGACTGGCCTACGTTTCTATCTGTAAAGTAGTGGTTCTTAAAGAGTGGTACAAGAAAGAAAAAAGTATTTTCAAAATAATTCTAAGATATTATTTGTCTTTTTTACTCTCACTCTCTCATGAGTATAGAGTGAAATTTTCCAGGTGGTATATGACATGCAGTATCACAACAGAAGCAGATATAAGAATCTAGCTGTCTTTTTTATTAAGCCAGACATTGAAAAGATTTGCAAAAATGTAAAACGATGACACTTATCTCACTAAGTTTTTTTTGTTGTGGAAAATATACTTTGTTTTCATAAAAATACATTATTTATTTTAACATGCAATAAGTTTATTATTACATTTAAATAAATATCTAAATTTTTGGTTTTAATTTTTCTGACAGTAAATATAAATAGATATTAAATAGATATAACCTACATGAAGGGTTCTCAGTAATATTTAAGAGTGTAAAGGGTCCTGAGATCAGAATGCTCAGAAGTGCTACCCAAAGCACGATAAATGATGAGCCCATAGAAATAATTACCAATATGTCCTTTGGAAATTGAATGTGACATCAATATGGCAGGAAGAAAATTCGTGCAAAAGTTTTCAATTAAAAAAATTAGTATATAGTAAAACTGCCTTTGGGGAGGTATATAGTTCTATGAATTTTAACTAACACATGTATACATTCTTTTAACCATCACCACTCAAGATATAAAATAATTCCATCATCCTACAAAACTTTATTATTCTTAGGTAGTCACATGCTCCCGCCACCCTAAAACTTACAACCACTATGTTCTCCATCACTACAGTTTTGTCTTTTCTGGAATTCTATGGAAATGGAATGAAACAGGATGCAATTTTTTGAGACTGGCTTATTTCATTCAGCACAATGTCTTTGAGATTTAAGTTGTTGCATGTGTCAATAGCTCCTTACTTTTTATTGCTGAGTAGTATTCTATTGTATGAATTTACCTAGTTTATTTATTCATTCACCTACTGAAGGACATTTGCATGGTTTCCAGGTTTGGGCTATTAGAAATAGAGTTGCTATAAAAATTTAATTAACTAAAGGAAGTCCCTAAATTTCAGTCAAAGGGTAAAGTAGGCAGTCTTCTTGCTCTTACCACTGATAAGAGCAGGTTTGAAAAGGAGCCCTGTTCCTGCATCCTCAACAAAATTTTTGTGACAAACTTAAAAAATATCATCCAAAGTTCCCTAAGTCAAACTATGGAATTTGTATTAAGGGAATACATATTCCCTATTGACTGAAGGAAAGTCAGCTTGCTTTCAAATATGCTCCTGGAGAATTTATAAGGAATTCCAACTGCCTTTTCCCTTCTGCACATGCAAGAAACACACATTAACCTCAGCAGATCAGCATGTATCACAAAACTCACACATTCTCTGGTATTTACAGAATCATGTGTTTTGGGGTCTGAGTATGGAATAAAGCAACTAGCAAGAGGCCATCAAGAGGCTTTCTTGTATCCTTGGACCAAATAGAGCCAAAAATCTCTTTCTGGGTCTTTTATTAATAACATAGCATAAGGACAACAAAGCTGGTAAAGTGACATTTATAATCAATGAAACTTCTATAAAAATCCCAAAAAAAAGCATGTTACAAGATCTTTTATGTTTTCATACACTCAATATGACCATGAGTATATACATACCATTCTCCATCATAGGGGCCTCAGAATTGGCTCACAGCCACTGATAGCAGGCAGCTTTGGGTAAATGAATAGCAATTTTGAAATCCATTTTTTTTTCTTTTTTGCCAGTGGGTCCTATTCATAGAACCATCATCCACTGAAGGTAAATGAGAATGTAATAGAAAGCCAGGCAAAATGAAAAAATAGCACTTTAGAGGGATTCAAAGAAAACACTTAAAAAGGACCCATAATTAGACCAGCCAGCTTTGAGCTACAAAATCGTGGATTTCTTGTCATTTGTATGGGCCATACCCTGGCACCCATTTGACCCAGAACCCTCCAAACAGTATGAAAAGCCCCAGAGTATGAATAAGGATAAAATGAAAGCCTTTAATTACCCCAGTGTGACTAGTTTAAAGGAAATCAATCATGCTACCTTAATGGTAATAGTTACATATAATTTACACAAAGACAGTCCTTTGTATGTTTTTCTCATGTGATGTTTGTTACTACAGGCGTTATTGTATACTTACCAAATGAACCATAGTTTTAAATTCTGCAGTTTGAAATTGGTCTCTTTTGAGTTGTGCTCTTTTGCAAAAAGGCTTCTATGCCTGTGCAGCAGTGTGTTTCATCAAAAACAAAACAAAACAAAAAAAACCCTCACTGTTAGGTGTGACACTGGATTGCTTACTGGAGAAAAGTGAGAAGCAGGAGCAGAGGGTGGCTAAATATGAATATATAATAACCACTCAGCCATGAAAAACAAACTATGACAGCATTTAGAGATGCAAACACCTCTTACATTGCTCAGAAATCACTGCAAACACGGACTCAAAGGATCACAAACTACGGTTCAGAAAGTTGACTTCAGACAGCACTGAAGTCACTGGCCCTGCTCCAGAAAGCAAGGGCAATTTTGACCTTATTTTGATTTTCCAGTGGTCCTAAAGATATGCAAAAACTATTCGCTAAAGATAATGACAACAGCATTATAATAAGATGTTTACTGAACATCAGTCACCTTATAGCGGGACATATAAGTCTTATAAACCAATTCACACAAGCATAACCTGAGCATAGAAAGGATCTTGTCTAGTTGTTCTCAAAATGGTTTCTTCAATAATTTCTCCTATAACATGGATTTTAGTTTCCATAGTTCCATGTAGAGACTAAATAGTATCTACTATATTAAAGATTTGATGTGATGAGTAAATGAAATTAGGAGTATTTATAAACTTTAAAGCACTAACATTTTATGCCAATTTATATTATTATTAACTATCCAACAAAACCATACTGGGGTTATGATGAATATTAACAGGATGGAGGACAAAGCCCTGGAAACCTTGGCCAGAACTAATTCTCATCCACCCAAATCCCATCAGGAAACCTAGGAAAAATTCAATTTAATCATCTTTTGAGTCAGAATTCTCCAGGGATGAGGTCTTCTAATTGTATTCTGAAAAGATACACACTTTTTTTGTCTTGTCCACAGGGTATTATAAGAGCCCTTGTACAAATGCCTTTGTGAAATCAAGAATATTTTTTCTACCATATTTCTTTGATCATCCAGTTCAGAAACCTAGTAAAAAATGTACTGAGATAAGGCTAACCATATTTTTGGTGGCAAATCATTTTTTAAAACAAGTAATATATGCATATGATTAAAAACTTTTAACACTACAACATGGTATTAATGAAAACTAAAACTTTTCTGCCATATGCTCAATGTCATTCTCATTTGTTTCTGTTGTGAGTTCTTCCAGTGGTTATGCTGCATATTACATAAAAACCACAATGTCATAGATATATTTTATATATATACCTCTTTTTCTTAATTAATCAGCTTTAAACAGTCTTTTCATTTTCTTATAGGAGAGATGAATATTTAGCTCAGTCTTCTCCCTCCTATCCTCCTACTTTGTTTTACTAATTATATCATTTAAATTCTATTAGTTACCAAGATATCTTTCAGTAACATACTGAACTCTTTATTTCTTATTTTACCAACTTTAGAAACTATCTCTTAATTCCACACTAGATAGGAGGAAGAAATTAATGCCTCCATACCTCCTTCTACATCTCTTAGCAGACTTCACCTCTGACCTTTATGGCTAAGATCTCAAAAGCACAGGTAACAAAAACAAAATAGACAAATGAGACGATATTAAACTAAAATGTTTCTGCACAGCAAAGGAAACAATCAAAAGAGTAAAGAGGCAACATGTATGATGGAAGAAAGTATTTACAAACTATTCACAGACAAGGTACTAATATCCAGAATATACAAGGATCTTAAGCAACTCAACAGCAAAACCACAAATAATTCCACTAAAAAGTGGGCAAACTTGAGCACCATAGTCTTAAAAAAAAAAAAAAAAAAAGTGGGCAAAGGATCTGAATAGACATTTCTCAAAAGAAGACATACAAGTCCAAAAAGTGTATGGAAACATGCTCAACTTCACTAATCATCAGGGAAATACAAATCAAAGCCATGGTGAGGTATTATTTTACCCTGGTTAGAACAACTATGTGGTAACCATCTCCCTAAGTGCTTACATGAAAAAATGCAAAGTTGATTTAATAAATTATATATTTATCAAAAATTTATCTTTTTAAAATTGTTGGTTATATATAATTTTTTAAAATTACATTATCATTCACTAAGACACACGTCTTGTTAATAGGATTTGTTACTTTGCAGACTGATGGCAAATAGGAAAAGAAAACCTATTGTCTCATATACGGCATAGCATATCCTTAAAATTAGCTTCTTCATGTGTAATATCTGCATGTTCTTGGCTCTAGATAATTTTTTAATCAGATTTGTCATCTTAGTATATAATTAATATGTGAGATAAATATTTTCTAAAATGGCAACTCATGAATTTTCAGAATATTAGATTATCCGACTGCACAGCCTTTTCTGAAGGCGTGATTTTTATGTGTAGAGGAGTAGGGCATAGAGAGTATCATCTATAGGATTAGGGAGATTTCCTGAAAAATACTGCTGCTATGACTAGCTAAATTCAAGGAGTTGGTTAATAAATTGTATACATTTACACCTTGTCTGCTGCACATGAATGTATAGAACAGTGGTGGTTCTTAGCCTTTGTTCTAACATACACAAATCTTTTTGAAAGTAATTTCTTCCTAGAAGAAACAATATTAGTGGAATTGGGGAATTGGTAGTTTCATTGCCACTTGAGTCTACTTGCTTTGATAACCTCATTTCCAGATTTATCTGAAATGAGAGCAGTTTGATTTTTTTCTAGACAATAACGGCCTATTCTGCTCCAATCTGAAACATATGGGTTCTTGTCATGATGTGGAGCAGAAGTGGCATCTTGGATAGTGAACGTTATTTCCCAGGAGATAGAGACAAACAGTAGACATGAAGGTGTTAGCCAGTTAAATATATCACTTATTTTTTAGCATTGTTTTGCAAGCCCCAATAAATGGAGATTAGTCTGAAGCCTACAATGGAATATGTAGTTGTAATATTAAATCTTTGGTAGAATAAAAAGGACTGTTTATGGATATTATGATCTAATTGATAAAATATGTTCAGGTCAGGATTTTTTTAATGAAAAGAATTTGTAAGCATCTTTTGGTATTTCATTTATACAGCTGAAATATTTGCACATCAGATATTTTGCAGTGTGAGGAGGGAGTAAAGGCAAAGGCAAAATGGATGGAAACCAAAAGCATTTTACTAAAACATCACATTTGCATATAAGATGTTTATGTGCCTGTAAAGAGTAGAGGCATCAAGGTTAAACATAGTGATTATTAAGTCAATTTTTATTTATTCTTGTTTTTAGAAGTCCTAAGAGTTCCCTCTGAAAAGATATAAAATTTTTTATGCATAAATTTTTTTTTTAATTAACAAAAGCTTCACTTTACTTTTCTAACTGCCTGGAGATGGTTTAAAAAAATGATTTTTAGATTCAGAACAACTGAATACACATAAAATACAAAATTTAATACACAAGTACATTCTTTTATTTGTGCGTAGGAACATTAGTTTGTAGGAACTAAGCATTAGTATGTAGGAACTGTCTGGGTGGATAGGATGGCTGAAAGTTTATTTGAAGATAGACAAAAATATAATGACTGTGTTTCTGAGCAAACATTTTGTTCATAAAGTGTCTGAGAATATGGTTGCAATCTTGATTGGCCTGTGGTAGTTTGTGGTAGTTGGATGCCTGTCTAAGAAGAACTTGCTCTTACATATGAACAGTGCTAATTTTTAATAATTCTACAGAGAAAATTTTATATTGAACTCAACTCATTTGTTTTTCACATTGTTTCTGTGATGAAGAGGGTTGATTTCTGGATTGCTTTTGCTATTTGGCTTTTTTTTTTCTCCTTGGGACACAGTGTGTGTATTTATTTATTTTTTTATGTTTCTTTTTTTTTCCTTTTATTTATATTTATTTATTTTTATTTTAGCGTGTTATGGGGTACAAGTGTTAAGATTACATATATTGCCCATGCTCCCCTTGCCCCCTCGAGACAGAGCCTCAAGTGCGACCATCCCCAAACATTGCACGTCTTTCTCATTGTGTTTGTATATACCCATCCCCTCCTCCTCACTCCCACCTGCCAGACACCCGATAAATGTTACTCCTATATGTCCACTGAGGTGTTGATCCGTTCATACCAATTTGCTGGTGAGTACATGTGGTGCTTGTTTTTCCTTTGTACTCAGTGTGTGTAAGCCTTAATCCTTTAACCCTAAATCTGAGCCCTGGGCTATTTGATATACAGAGAATCTTTCTTTGTTATATTACATGGCATGGTGGAGTATTGTATTAGTCAGGATCCACTAGAGAAAGAGAACTGATATATATTATGAGATGTATTGCAAGGAATCGGCTTATGTGGTTGTCAGTGCAGGCTAGGCAGGTCTGAAATCCATAAGGCAGGCTGTCAGGAAAGGCAGGCTGGAACTCAGGAATAGGCTGAAGCTGTTCTCCACAGGAGGGATTTCTTCTTTTTCAGGAAAGCCTCACCTCTGCTTTTAAGGCTTTTCAAAAAATTAAATCAGCCTCATCCAGATTACCTGAGATTTTATGGACTTTAATCGCATCTACAAAATACCTTCACAGCAACACCTAGATTGGTGTTTGCTTGGTTAACTGGGGATTTTAGCCTAGCCAAATTGTCACATAAAAAAGACCATCACAACCCATCCTTTAGCAACTTGGCACCCGTATACATCTTCTTAAACAATACTTAATATCCAAATAAAGACAATAAAAACGTCATAATTCCACCTGACATGATACAACTATCCTGGACACAACTGCAAACAGGCTAACCCTTTCCCTAGTAGAGGATACAAAGTCCTTGGGTGATATTTATTCTTCTTTTTGATATAATGCAACTAAGATGCTGCAATGTAAAGTTAATATTTACCTGTAATCCTAGCACTCTGGGAGGCCGAGGTGGGCAGATTGCTCGAGGTCAGGAGTTCAAAACCAGCCTGAGCAAAAGCGAGACCCAATCTCTACTATAAACAGAAACAAATTCATTGGCCATCTAATATATATAGAAAAAATTCGCTGGGCATGGTGGTGCATGCCTATAGTCCCAGCTACTCGGGAAGCTGAGGCAGTAGGATCGCTTGAGCCCAGGATTTTGAGGTTGCTGTGAGCTAGGCTGACACCACGGCACTTACTCTAGCCTGGGCAACAAAGCGAGGCTCTGTCTCAAAAAAAAAAATAAAGTTAATATTTAATTCATCTTATGATACATGATAAAGAGATAATAAAGGAAAGAAAACAAAAATATTCAGTTTATATATGTACTAGCATATTCATGATAAAATAAGAAAGAAATAGCTAATACTCATAACTGTTACAGGCCTCATCTCTGCAACGGGCTCTATGGCTGTAACTGATATTTACAACTGCCTTCTTGTACTATCTGTTTCTTATTCCCTTTGACATCAGCAAGCACCTCAGCTGCCCATGGTTCTTTGTCTGGTGGGGTGACCCAAACCTTTATTCCTGAAGGGGCTGGGTCATTAGCAGTCTTGCCTGAATTGAGTTGTAGTTTCACACTGACTTTAATCACAGGACACAGTGCTAAGAGATGCTCTAAGGGATCCTCTGTGTTCCAGACATAATCTTCCATTGCGTAGTAGCAACTCATTTTCCCCTTGGTAATCATGATCAATCACCCGGCCAGTACAGTAACCCCCTTCTTTGCCCATTAATTCAGAGACATGAATTGCCCAAAGTGGCTGGGTAGCAGTTCAACATCTGGAAGTTCAGTGGAATCATTGTTATGTCTTGTGTTGGAAGCATCCCTCCCTTTGTAACTAGGACCTCCAGTCCAACAGACCCTAAGACCATTGGAAAGAGAAGCAAAAGGGGAAATAGTGAGTGGATTCATTCCCATGTCCACCCTTTGTTTCTCGGGTCTGTGAATCTTGGTTATGGAAGAAACAGTACTATATGTTTTACAATGATTTAGAGCATCCTGGAGGATCTTTCCATATTGCCAACTAGCTGGCACTATAACTGAGTCTTCAAAAGGCCATTTCACTGTTCTCTCAAGACAGCTGTTTCATGATGATGGGGGATATGCTAAGATCAGAGAATTCCATGAACATGGGCAATTACCATACTTCATTTTCTGTGAAAGGAGTTTCTTGATCAGAAGCAATGCTATATGAAATACCATGATGGTGGATAAGGCATCTTGTAAGTCTATGGATAATGGTTTTGCACAAGCATTGTATGCATGAAAGGAAAATCCATATGCAGAGTAAATGTCTATTCCAGTGAGATACATCTCCAGCCTAATAACAGTTACTGATACCTACGATCTATCAGTTTTAAAAGAATGTGTAGGAAAGTTACAGATAAGCAAGGGGATAAAGCTAGAATGAATGCTGTGGTGCCAGAGTAGAGTGGGAGACATTAAATATGCTTATGTTTATATATTGTCTTAGTCTGCTTGGGCTTATAAGAATTGAGAGCCTATTTAACCCCAACACTGAGATGTCTTTAGGTGGAATAGGTTTAGATTTGATTACATTTCCTTCTTTTCAGATTTAGCCACCCTATTTTTCTTTAGTAGTGAATAATATTTACATAATCATAATATTTAAAATGTTAAACTATATTTATTGTTTTTCAGTTTAGGAATTAGTCTGTAGACAAACACAGGAAAGAATTATAGTTGTAGAATGAAGAGTAAATGCTGTAAATACCAATAATGTATAGTTGATATATATGTCCTGGAAGGTTTTCTCTGTTTTCTTCTAGCACTTTTATAGTTTCAGGTCTTATGTTTAAGTTTATAATCCATTTTGAGTTGACTTTTGTACACGGTTAGAGGTAGGGTTTTAGTTTCGTTCTTCATCATATGGATATCCAGTTTTCTCAGCACTTTTCCACTTATGTTGGGGAAAAGAAGAGGGTCTCTTTTCCCCAAGGTATGTTCTTGGCATCCTTGTAAAAAAATGATTTGGCTGTAAATACATGGATTTAATTCTGGGTTCTCTATTTTGTTTCACTGTTCTATATGTCTGTTTTTAAACCAGTACTACACTGTTTGGTTATCATAGCTTTGTAGTATATTTTGAAGTCAGATAGCATGATGCCCCCAGCTTTGTTCTTTTTGTTCAGAATTGTTTTGGCTATTTGGGGTCTTTTGTGGTTTCATATGAATTTTAGGATTTTTCTTTCTATTCGTGTGAAGAGTATCACTAGAATTTTGATAGGAATTGCACTGAATCTGTAGATTGTTTAGAGAAGTATGGTCATTTCACCAATATTACTTCTTTCAATCTTCCTATCCATAAGCATGAGTGTCTTTCAATTTGTTTGTGTCCTCTTCAATTTCTTTCATCAGTGTTTTGTAGTTATCCTTGTGGAGGACTTTCTCCTCTTTGTTTAAGCTTATATCCATCTATCTATATTTTTTTGTAGCTATTGTAGAAGGGATTGCTTTCTTGACTTTTTTTTTCAGCTAGTTTGTTATTGATGTAAAGAAATGCTACTAATTTTTTGTGTGCTGGTTTTATATCCTGCAACTTTACTGAATTTTTTTTATCAGTTCTAAGAGTGTTTTAGCAGAGTCTTTAGGTTTTAGGTTTTTCTAAATATAAGATCGTGTTGTCTGCAAAAAGGGATAATTTTACTTCCTATTTTGTAATTTGGATGCCTTTTATTTCTTTCTCTTTTCTGATTGCTCTAGCTAAGACTTCCAGTACTATGTTGAATAAGAATGGTGAAACTGGGCATTCTTGCCTTATTTCAGTTCTTAGTGGAAAGGCTTTCAGCTTTTCCCCATTCAGTGTGAATTAGCTATGGGCCTGTCATAAAAACCCTTTATTATGTTGAGGCGTGTTCCTTCTGTACTCAATGTGTTGAGAGTTTTTATCATGAAGGGATAATGCATTTTACTGGAAGCTTTCTGTGTCTATTGTGATGATCATATTATTTTTGTTCTTCATTCTGTTGATTGGTGCACCACATGTATTGATTTGCGTATGCTGAGCCATCCTTGGATAAAGCCCACTTGATCATGGTATATTATCTTTTTGATGTGTTGTTGGATTTGTTTTGCTAGTGTTTTGTTCAGAATTTTTACATCTATCTTCATCAGGATTATTGGTCTGTAGTTTTCTTTCTTTTTTTGTGGTGTCTTGTCTGTTTTTGGCATCAAGGTAATGCTGGCCTCATAAAATGAGTTAGGAAGAATTCCCTCCTCATCAACGTTTGGGAATAGTTTGAAAACAAGTCATGTTAGCTCTTGTTTATATGTTTGGTAAAATTCAGCAGCAAAGTCATCTGGTCCTGGGTTTTTCTTTGCTGGGAGACTTTATACTGGTTCAGTCTCGATAATAGCTATTGGTGTGTTCAGGTTTTAGATTTCTTCTGGTTCAATCTTAGTAGGTTGTACATGTCCAGGAATTTATCCAATTCCTCTAGGTTTCCCATTTCTTAAGTGTATAGTTGTTCACAGTAGTCTCTAATGATCCTTTGTTTCATTTTTTAATCTATTCAGCTGGTCTATACCTTTGATTTAAACCAATTATGTTCAAGGTTGTTACTGATAAGTGAGAATTTACTCCTGTAATTTTGTTATTGTTTTCTGATTATTTTGTTTATCCTTTATTTCTTTTTATTGTTTATCTTTATGGTTTGGTGTTTTTTATAGTAGTAGTAACATTTTTGTAGTAATAACTTTCTCTTTCTCATTCATGTATCTGCTCTACCAGTGAGTTTTATATTTTCATGTGTTTCATGATGGTAGATATCATCATTTTGCTTCCAGATGTAGGACTCCCTTAAGCATTTCTTGCAGGGCTGGCATAGTAATGATGAAGTCCCTCAGTTTTTGCTTGTCTGCAAAAGACTTTATTTCTCCTTTATTTTTGAAAGATATCCTGAGTACAGTATTCTTGACTGCCAGGATTTTTCCTTCAGTACTTTGAGTACATCATCCCATTCTTTCCTGGCCTATAAGGATATTCTCAAGAAACTCGTTATTAGTCTCATGGGGATTCCCTCCTATGTGACTTGATGGTTTTCTCTAGTTGTCTTTAGAATTCTTTCTTTTTCTGTGACTTTTGACAGTTTGACTATAATGTGCTTTGGGAAAGACATTTTCAGGTTGAATCTACTTGGGGATCTTTGAGCTACCTGTATATGGATGTCTATTTCTCTTGCAAGACTTGGGAATTCTTCAGCTATTATTTTGTTAAATACATTTTCTATGCTTTTGCCCATCTCTTCTCCTTTTGGAACTCCCAAAATTTGAATATTTTGTTACTTTATGGTGTCTCATACATCACGTAGGCTTTCTTCATTCTTGTTTTCCTTTTTTGTTGGACTGGATTATTTCGAAAGATCTGTCATCAAGTTGAAAAATTCTTTCTTCCATTTCATCTAGTCTATTGTTAAAGCTTTTAATTGTGTTATTTCATTCACTGAATTTTTCAGATTCAGGAATTCTGGTTAGGTCTTTTTTAGGATATTTATCCTTTTGTGAAATTCTCATTCAGATCATGAATTGTTTTCCTGGCTTCTTTGTATTATTTACCTGTGTTCTTTTGTATCTCACTGAGTTTCTTTAATATCATTATTCTCAATTTTTTCCAAATATTTCATGGATTTTCCTTCATTGGGCTCTGTTAGTGAAGAATTGTTGTGTTCATTTGGAGATGTCATGTTGAATGCATGCATGGACAACAGTAGTGGCATATACAGTGTACCTGTCATTTGGCTACCCCATGGTACACTCAGGCACAGGAAGCAGTGGGCAGGGTGCATTGATCCCAAGGCTCTGGATGACCAGCATAGGTGCCATGGGTGGTGAGCTGGGTGGGCCTGGATTCAGGCCTCTAGATGGTGTATGTGGCTGTCAGCTAATGCAGGTCAATCTTCAAGCCACTGGATGGCATGCTCCGGCACTGGCAGCAGTGGGAAGGGTGGGACTGTCCCAGGCACACTGAAGGCGCATACAGTTGTACCACAGCCCTTCTGTTGGAGACGGTGGGGTTGCTATCAGTAGCTGTAGCCCTAGGCAGGTGGCTATCAGATTCTAGGGAGTATATACTTTGGCTCCCTTTGTCTATGGGACAGCTTCCCTGGAATGCTGCACCATCTGTTCCCTGGAGTATAAGACATTGCATAGACGAGAGTGCTGGGGACCTGGCCACACTCCTGGGTACAGCCAGCATTGCCACACCTCAGACCTCTGTAAGGATGTGGAGGGATGTCAGTAGGGGTGGATGTGG
Source organism: Mirza zaza (assembly GCA_008750895.1). Classification (NCBI taxonomy): domain Eukaryota; kingdom Metazoa; phylum Chordata; class Mammalia; order Primates; family Cheirogaleidae; genus Mirza; species Mirza zaza. The sequence continues at coordinate 50,676 of VSMD01054927.1, forward strand.
AGATGAAAGGGCTGTGGGACACCATGGCAGGATGTAGTTTGGTAGGGACTGGGCTCCCCAAATGGCATCAAATTGTAGCTGCTTTGGCCTGAAGGAGGGTGGTGGGACCCAATGCAAACTCTCACTGAAACAATGTTATTGCATGGGCTCCAGGCAGCTCCCTATACTATGCTAGGGCCTGTGAGAACTGAGGTGCTCTTCTGTGGCCAGGATTGCAGGAATCTGCACTGGGAATGTGGACCACACATTGTAACATGCAGATCCAGTGCTTATCCTTTCTCCTTAATGGGGAGTTCCTACTGGCTATCATTTGATCCTGGCCAAGCCAGTTGCCTTGCTTTATTCTCCTTCTGTGCCTCAGAGGTTCCTGTCACTTCCCTGCTGAGTTCCAGTGTTCTCTCTAGAAACTCTATTTGATGTGTGGCAATCCACTCACTGTTTTGGTCCTTTGCTAAGGGGGAGGCAAGAGCTGGACACCTCTAGTCAGCCATCTTGAACTGTTCTATCTTTGTTGTTGTTTTTAATTTTTGAGTTGTGAGAAGATTTTATATATTTTTTGGGTATCTGGGTTTACTTTCCTGAGAGTTGCCTATTTAAGGTAGTTTATCTTACTGATTTGAGTGAACTTCTATATTCTGGATGTAATACTTCTTATTCACCATCTTTTGACAATTTATTATACCTTTCCTTGAGGCTATTTCACGTATCCCTCTGTCCTCCACCCAGATGCTTTCTAAGACTATTTACCCCTTTAAAAAATATTTCCTAATATGCCTCTGATAAGACCATAGACCTTTCAAAATGGTATCATATGTTATATGATATCATATGTTATAAATGGTATCATATGTTATAAAAGTCTGAAGAAACTTTGGCGTCTGTTTCCAAAGTCTGATGGTCATTGGAAAACCAAGAATTCTCACTCAGCAGCCCTTAAATTATTCAAATCTAATGTGAGGCTGAAAGAAATAAAGAATTTAGTGCCTCCTTGATTCAATCAACTATGGAAATGATGTTGTCTCCACTAATCCAAAGAAGAGGTAGAGATAGGTCAAGAGAGAATACTGTACAGTTTTGAGCAGCCTTTGCAGAATTATTTAAACAAAAATATCTACTGATTTTAGAAAATATAATAAAAAATTGTTATGAGAATGACCCTTTTTCTACCTTGCAGGTTCTTTGACTTTACAGTCAAATTGTAGAATTCCCTAGATAAAATTTAATTTTAAGTTAAATTTTGTTCATTTGGGAATTCAAATTATCAGTATTAAAAACACTCTGTGTATTTAAAATATTAAACTTACTCAAGTGAAGCATTAAGAATTTGGAACTAAAATAAATGAGATAATGAGAAAGTGAAAACATATTTTTTATAATTAACAGCTCATTTTGAGTTAATTATATACAATTACCAAAATCTAATTGCAATTTATTTTCTATTATCTGTGGGAAGAATCACAGGCAAGGGAGCTTACATTGCTGCTTCCTTCCTCCATAAATGCTATAGAATGAAAATAAATAATATGTGAGGCCTTAATGACAAATAAGAGCAAACAGTACAGCACAGCTGAGCCAAACCACTGGAAGATAATTATCACATAAAAGATGGTAATGACTTAAAAAGTCTCAAGTTGTTTACAGGTCCTCCAGGTTTTTTTTTTGTTTGTTTTTTGTTTTTTTTACTTTGTTTATTGGTAATACAAAGATGACCCTTAGAAATTAACAGTTTTGTAACTCTGCATACTCCTAAAAATCTGACCATTTTTATATTTTCGTATAATACTAAGCAATTCAACAAAAATTTTATTGAACACCTATTGTTGAGAAAAATACAACCTTGCTAAGTACTGCAGGAGATGAAGAAAAGCCACTACCTTCAAGTACCCTAATAGTAGAATAAGGCAAATATACAAATATTTATCATCTATACAGAATATAAGAGCTATACAAGAAACACAAAGAAAATATTTCTGGAAGAGGTAATATTTGAGATAAGTCCTAAAAGACAGGATAGAATTTTGACAGGCCAGAGATATGGACCTATCCTCCCTACCTGAAACACAAACAGCTGAAACACACATACACACCCTAGGGAATTAGAGCATGGACACTTTTGGGGGAAAATTATTCTGCTTACTATAGCTCTATATCTAAAAACCTGACCATTAAGTACTGTTAAGTGAAAAAAAATGTGTTCAATTTTATCTCAAACATATACTGATGTTGATTATATTTGTAAGCACAAAGAAATGTTTAGAAGGATACATATCCGAGTACTAATACTAAGTCAACCAAGACAGGCTAGAAAATAAAATAGGGAATGAAAGATGACTGATATTTTCTTGATATGTCTTTACATGTATTATCTTTTATAAGAGAAATGTTTACTTTCAAGTTTTTTTAAAGTTTCATTTAAAACATTTTAAGATGGGTCATGAAATAAGATGTATAATATAAACACACAACACATACTCATAAATAAGAAGTTATATATAAAGATTAGCTCTAGATGAGATTATGGGTATATTTTATTTTTTTTTCTTTTGGCTTATCAGCATTTTATATTTTTGTCTACCATAAAAGAAAGTAAATCATTAAAGATATAGATAAACATGAATAGCATGAAGAATAAGAAAAAAATATTTTAAATTAAAACATATATTACAAAGTTCATACATATCAACTAACGATGAAATATAATGCTCCTATATAAAAAAATGTGGATGCAAGCAGGAAATTAAAACTCCACAAAGAAGAAACACAAGGGGTTAATATACGCACAGAGAAATGTTCATTCTAATTGAGTACTGAATAACTACAAATTACAATAGGATTCCATCTTTCCACTGACTAAATTGTCAAATATCATTTAACTCAGTGATCCTCAACCTGTTTGGCACCATGGACTGTTTTCATGGACCCATGGACTGCTTCCATTTTTCCATGGACCTGGGGGTGGGGGGTTGGGGGATGGTTTTGGATAATTCAAGTGTATTACATTTATTGTGCACTTTATTCCTATTATTATTATTACATTGTAATCTACTATGAAATAGTCATACAACTCACCATAGGTTGGGGACCCCTGAAACTATATAAATCAACATTGGAGAGCTAATTTATATAGTTGACTGAAAACACACCTCTATTCTCTTCTAAAACTGTTAAAAAATTATAGTTAAAGGGTAAAAAAAAGACATAAACTTACGTAGCTGCAGAAAAGTGAAGAGGAGAGGACAAAGAGATCAGAGATGTTATAAAATTTTAGAAGCCTAGAAAGCAGATGTATGAGTTGAAACTCAACTAGCAAAGTGGAAAAATCAAAACTAAAATATCTGCTAGCTGAGGTTGAAGGAGATTGTACATTGAAACATGCCAGAGAACTTCTGAAAGGTTCAGGGACTGATGGAAGCAGGTAGGAATGCAGGTGGGACTAAAAGTAAAGCTGGCTGAAAGTCTGCATAGCAGTCAAAAGTGAAGTCCTCCTCTATGTGTCCTCATCTTGTGGAGAAGACTGAAGGTTTATCTCCTGGGAGAGGCTGAAAAAGAATGGCTTTGGACATGGGGGCCTGAAATACAGTTGGGGGCTGAAACCCAACAGTTAAAAGGGGAGTGAGAGTCTACATAATGACTGATGGGTCCCCACAATGGCAGCCAAGCTTATAGTAATACAATGCTTCCATCCCTTCTTCCCACCAAGGCAGAAGATTTATCCCTAGGGAAACTGACTACCCAAAGAGAAAAGACCTATGAATAGCAACAGGTCAGGGTCCCCAAGGTTCCCACCTGATCACAGTGAAGTCTATTAGTTGACAAGCCTTGCTCACATACACTTACAGCTTTCAATAGGTTTTAACTGTTTTTCTTGTAAATATAAGTGGATCATGAGATCATGGATCAAATATAAGTTCATCGTGTATAAAAAATAAGAAAATGAAGGATGATTCTTGAAATCTATAACAAGGAAATAGCTATAGATAAAGTAAAAAATTTATTCTGAGAAATGTTCAAGACAAAATTTAAAATAGAAAAACTCTATATTATCCAATAACGGCCTAATAGATAAAAATTTGGGCATCATTACCACACAATAAATATTTTTTGAATAAATTAATTCTATGCTTTACAATTATATACTAAATAATTTCTTATCTTAAGTAATAATAAAATATGAGACAGTAAAAAAAGTAACAAAATCCTGTATAGGAATAATCTCTATTATCAATATAGACTATAATATGATACAAAGAAAAGTAGGAGAAAAAGGTTCAAAGGATTATCTCTGAGTTTTAGGATTATGAATGATTTTTATTTTCTTTTTTATACTTTTCTACCTTTTTCAAAAATTTATAATGAGAACATATTTATTCATGTGGCCAGAAAACCATATTAACCAATATAGAGCCATAATTTTATACTAAATATATATTAAATATGTCTTTAATATTCTTGCTTTCACCACTCCTCAGGTTTACCTTGGTACACAGTCACTCCCATTCATATCCCGATTGAGTTCTCGGGCTTTCATGAGCTCTTTGTCAGCAATCAGTTCTCTCGATTTAAACACAGCTTGAGTTCTTAACCTGTAAAAATAAATTTAAAAAATTTTTAATCCTGTGGAGTCTGATAAACTGAATGGTAATCCTTGCAAAAACTATGTTCTTTCAGTTAGATCCCCAGGTCTTATTTTCAAATTAAAATTCAATCTGTCAAAAATAAATTAGTAATTCCTAAGTATACATAAATAAATACAAATTGATTTCATCGAAATTCAAATTATATTTATTTATAGGGGAGTAAGGAAGATTAAGTTGGTTAGAATATCACTTAAAAACTCAAAATTAGGCTGGGCGCGGTAGCTCAAGCCTGTAATCCTAGCTCTCTGGGAGGCCGAGGTGGGCGGATCGTTTGAGCTCAGGAGTTCGAGACCAGCCTGAGCAAGAGCGAGACCCCATCTCTACTATAAATAGAAAGAAATTAATTGGCCAACTAATATATGTAGAAAAAAAAAAAAATTAGCCGGGCATGGTGGCACATGCCTGTAGTCCCAGCTACTTGGGAGGCTGAGGCAGCAGGATTGCTTGAGCCCAGGAGTTTGAGGTTGCTGTGAGCTAGGCTGACGCCACGGCACTCACTCTAGCCTGGGCAATAAAATGAGACTCTGTCTCAAAAAAAAAAAAAAAAAAAACCTCAAAATTATATAGATGTTTTAGTGGGAAACATCTATAGATGTTTCTCTTCTCTAGAAGAGAAAGTTAAATATTCTCTAGAAAGTTAAATATTCCCTCTAAAGTAAGTGTATTTTGATCACATGAGTATAAATGGGAATTCTAGTAACTCTAAGTATACTTACCCTGCTCAACATTTACATGGGAGGCATCTACTTCTAATACTGACATTTCAAAGAGCTAGTTAGGGCTACAGTTCAGTAATTAACATATTTTCTCTGGGTCACAGGTAAATTCTTCCAGAAGAATTGGAAGACATTCTATTCATCAATGCCAACTGAAACCCATACTCATATGTACTGAGGAGGTAAGAACAATGAAAAAAGCAGCATAAAGGTCTTCTACCAGGAGACTGGGTATCAATAACCTCTATCAAATATGTGACGTTTACTACCTATTCTCTCAGTTTTTATAGAAATGTTCTCTGGTTATCTGTAAAAATATATTCTTCTTTCAACTGTGAAATCAAACCATGAAATGATAAAAACATTATTAACACAGTACTGTCATTTTCATCATTGTTAAAAGACATTCTTATAATTGCAACTATGCACAGTGATGTACAAAAGGAAGTATATAGATTAATTACCTTCAGGAACTTATAGTTTAAGGCTAATATTTGTGATACAAGGAATCTCTGAAGTAGTTACTTTAACTTTTACTATATGTATTGACAGATGACTAAATGAAGGCAAAGGCATAGAACTCTCCCAAGGTGACATATTTTTTGGTGGTGAAGGCAGTATTTTTTTTTAAAAATCATAGTTAGGTATAATTTACATGTATTAAGGCATATTGTAAGTGTGGGAGACAAAAGCAAATATTTTTAATTAGCCTTGATTTTTATTCATTATATATATAATACTTTGCTCCAAAAAGGATTTAAAGTGATTCTTGGTACTGTCATGAATAGTATTCTGGATAAATCCTCTCCAATCAATCTGGAAAGGGCTCACAAAGATAATGCCCTTTTGAAACTTCTTATTGACTATTATGTAATAATGAGATAGAATGAATTGTTAATCACAATTTAAGTAAATGTCAAAGTCATGCCAAATTTATTTCAAAATGACAGGCACATCCCAAAATTCTGAACTACTATTAACAATTCTGTGCTAACTCATTTGGTATTCAATTACAGATTGCCTTCCCAATAGCTCTGCTGAACATCCTGAGCACTATAAACAATGCCTTATATATAGAAGATATTAATTCATTATTTAATTGAAATGAGATTCCTTGGGTCATTTAAATGACAAGTTCACTAAAGACATATAAAAGTTCAAATTATATATAAATTAAAGAGTGAGAAATACACTGAGAAACAAGATTAAGTCTTGTTCATTTTGGTACTCCTTCCATATAGTTTTGTATAGAGTAGGGGGCTTAGTAAATGTTTGCTGACTCAAGGAAAATGAAACTGAAATACATACTACATTACACATTAAACACTAAGGTGCTAATTTTGTGTTCATATTTATTATATAACTTAAAATAGAGTTAGGTGAAAAAGAAACTTGATGTAAAAATTTTAAGTAGTGAGATTTTAACTGTGTTGTAATGAATAGATAGGGTGTAAAAAAATGGAAAAGTAGAGCACAGATATTTAAATCAGAGGAAAAAGTATGACTTGAGGAAAAAATGTCAATGACACATTGAAAAGGAGACAAACTTGCCTTTGGAAAAAAATTATTTCTTAGGAAAGTGGGGCAAATGAGCAGAGGTGATTCTAGATTATAAAAAGCTTTGAATACTAGGTTGAATAAACATAATCTTATAAATTATCATGGGTTATTAAAATTCAGAGGTGGCACAATAAAAGCAATGTGTTAGGAAGATTCATTTGAGATAGATATTCTTGGTACATGATAGAAATGTGCAGAACGTTGAATTTCAAATAATCTTCATAAGTGATAAAATTATATAAATCCAAAAGTAGGCCAGAGCATAGTGTAACTTTCAACCTAGAAATATGAATTATGATACTGATTACTTAAATGGATAGATCAGGCTTCTGGTTTTGGGTTGTAGCAGCTAACTTATGATAAACCTCAACAGAAGTAAGCAGGAGAATGAGAGGTGAAAGCTGTTCAATCAAAAATGTCTTGAGTTTCTGTTTATAATAATAACAATACTATAATGGCTCATATGTGGTAATAATATAGTGTAATATTAGAATAATAATAATAATAATACCCCTGTACTGTAATAATAAGTCACAGAAACTATTGTGCTCTTTCTTTTAATCCCTAGGCTAATAGAAATGTTACGCTTATTTGGATCTTCTAACCAAGTCAATAATAACCTTTCCATTTCAATAATTAATCCATTATGCTGCTTAGTCATAATTGATGCCTTCATGGGAGCACTGCCTTTCACATGTCCCATTATTCTCACTTTATCCTTTTGCAATTGTTCTGATAGCAGAGCAACTGAAGCCTAATGCTTTCCCAGTGAAAGATGGCATTTGGCCTTTCTTCGAATGCTTAATTATTTCTACTTTCATTTTCATTGTAATCACCATTCTCTTCGCCGCAGGTTCACCTGGACTTGCAGTGGACTTGCTCTGGAGGTATGGTCATAAGAGCAAACACAGACTCATAAAATCAAATAAAAAAGTTAAAGTGATGCTGTGCCTAAGAGACCCCACAAACAATGAGAGTAGCTGCTAGCATAAAAATGCTATGCCAATGAACTGCTTACACCATGTGGGTTTGTTTACATGTGTGGAAGAAACTATTAATAGTTCCAGAATTATTAATTTAATTATTTAATTATAAATTATCCTTATGGGGAGGCTTGGCCACCCCCGCTTATAAGTATGGCATGTCATTAAGTAGCTCATCCACAAAACAGGGACTGCCTATAACTACAAACCTTTCAGACATCAAAAAGGTAATGACAGAATACTAAAAACAAGCCTACACATGTAAATTTGATAACTTCGATGAAATGGACCAACCCCTTAAAAAGCACAAACTACCATACCTCATTCAATATCAAATAGATAACTTGAATAGCTTTAAGTATTAAGGAAATTGAACTTCCAATTTTAATATTCCCAAAACAGAAATCTCCAAGTCTAGATGGTTTCACTGAGGATGCTACCAAATATTTAAAGAGGAATTAACTCCTATTCTACACAATCTTTTCCAGAATGTAGAAGTGGAGGGAACACTTCCGAACTCATTTTATGAGGCCAGTATTACCTCCATACTAACACAAGACAAAGAGAGTATAAAAAAAGAATACAAGAGACCAAAATCCCTCACTGATACTAATGCAAATATCCTTAACCAAATATTAGTAAATAGAATTCAGCATATATATAAAATATATATATTTTATATATAAATATATATTTATATTTTATATAAAATATATAAAATATATATGCTGAATATATATATAAAAAATATCATAAACTATGACCAAGTGGAGATTATTCCAGGGATTCAAGGCTGGTTCAAGATTCAAAAATAAATATAACCCACCATATTAGCAGGCTAAATAACAAAAATCACATGATCATAAAAGGTATTTGACAAAATTCATAAAAGGGATTTGACAAATATCAACACCTATTCATGTTAAAACTTTGCATAATCCTTAACAGAAAATAATTGATAAATTGGACTTAATTAAAATGAAAAACTTTTGTTCTGTTAAAGATCCTGTTAAGAGATTGAAAAGACCAGCCATAGACTGGGAGAAAATATTTGCAATCCACATATCTAACAAACAACTGATATCTAGAATATATGAAGAACTCTCAAAAATAGTAAAAACATCCAAATGATCCAATTAGAATATGAGCAAAAGACACCAAAGAGATAATTTACCAAAGAGGACAGGAGGGAAAACAAGCACATAAAAAGATGTTCAACATCACTAGCTATTAGGGAAATGCAAATTAAGGCCACAATGAAATATCACCATCCACATATTATTAGAAGAGGTAAAAATAAAAATTTGTGACGATACTAAATATCAGCATGGATGTGGAGAAACTGAGCACTATATAATAACAAAATAGCAATTTAGCTTCTGAAACACTGTTCTTAGAGAATTGTAGGAAAGAACAGCCTAAATGTGGATAAATTTATAAGAACTGGTTATTAAATAGGTTATGCTTCATGACCAGAAAGGATTGAATTTAGAAGGTTCTAATCATTTGTTATATTTTATATTATAGTTAGTAGACATAAATATGGAATGATGACAACTAATTACACTTCTTCACAATTTGATTCCACACCCTGAAATATCAAGCTTTTACTTAAAGCCTAGTATCTCTACAATAACATCAAACAGCAAAGGATTTTGTATAATGATAATATCATTTAAATATTTCTTTGGAATCCAGTAATAATTACATTGGATTGCTCAGAGGCAGATACTTTAAGTTAACATCTTTTTAAAAAATTTTTTTAAATTATTTATAAAATACTTACACTAGTGGATGAGGTTCTGGGGTCCAAAGAGAGGGGGGCCCCAGAAGTCACCCCCTAAGTTAACATTTTGTAAAACAAAGTAATCTTTCAAGTCTTCCACAGAAGACAGGGGAATTTACTTAGTAGTAATGATATGCATCTTGAGCAAGATAAGATCCTGAAGAACCATTTTTTCTACACGTGTGCTATAGTAACATACCGTGTTTTTCAAACTGCAGACATTGCTGAAAGAACAGGTAGGACTCACCAATTATAATCCAGTCGAGACTGGTGAAGCTGCTGCTGCTTTAGGACAAGCTTTGTCTCCTGCTGGGCCAGCAGATGCTGAAGGCGCTCCTTTTCAATTTCCAGCTCCATTTTCTGAAGCATCAGTTGCTGCCTCCTATCTTCTGAGAGCTGCTTTTTGAAATTAGTTTCACTGGGTTGCAGTGTCCTTCCACCATGCATCAGAGATGTCCAAGAAAGGCCACAATGACTGCAGGATTCTGCATGTGTTTTAGGATGTTGAGGGGCTATGTTTGTAGGATGGCTCTCCTGAACATGATCTATTTCTTCAGAAAGTCTATGACCACAACACTGACTAGTTAGACTAGGCATAAGGTGTGGACATTCCTTCATCTTCAGTTCTTCTGGTAGAGCTTTTTCTGTTGGGACTGCATCCATTGGTTTTCTCCCTGGAGATTCATAATTACATGTTCTGGTCTCTGGTGGCACCCTATTTAGACCTTCTTTGGAATGATGAAGGGTTATTGGTTTCGAAGAATTATTCCTAAACTCCATCAAAGATTCTGAAGCTGAAACCTGATTTGCAGACTTAGGTCTCTGCTTGGTTTGATAGTAGGTTTGTGGTCTGGCAACACTCAAATAGGAACCATCCAATTCCATAGATGAAGACCGGAGAGTGCTTTTCCTATTGGATACCTAAAAAGAACCACAAAATCACTCATCAAATAAGTACACAATAAAGCAAGTTTTTTTCTTTTGGCTTTTCAGAAATCAATGATATATGTTTACCAAAACAAAGCTGTTGTTTTGTGTTCTTCAATATGAAATTAGAGTATTCACACAGATAAACAGACATGTACCACAAAGCTACATCCATTTTCAAACAACCTACATTTCAGTAAATCTATATAAGGATGAGAAAAAGTGTGGCTACATGCTGCTTATGCAAGATCTTTGGTGATTTCAGGAGTTGCAAATAATGAGGATTACATAAAATCAACTTTGAGAAGAGGCAAAAACATTAAATGTTAACATCTTAAAATGTTTACTTTTGAATACTGAGCCAAGAAATCCATTCAGCCACCTTAAATACCCTTTGATTGGCCATTACGCAGCATGAAATTTGATGTAAAACATTTCACCTTACACTGAACAGGATGTTACTTACTTACTGCTAGAACTTTGATGAGTTTTTATAAATATCTTTACAGAACACAGATAAAACCAACCACTTTCAACAAAATATGATTCTAATCAAAAGTGGTTATTGAAATACAAAACATTTAATTTCAGCTGCAAACATAAGTGATTTTCAATTAAGCTGTTCAAGTGATTACAGTCTGATAGAACTCAGGCAGAAAGGAATCAGTTGCAAATTGCCTCTGACAGGCCAATAGAGTGAGCTTTTCTAACATTTTAGCCTTAAGGCTGTTCTATCAGGGAGAGCAAAACTTAGTCTGTATCAATGATTCTCAAACTTTAACACGTATCAGAATCACCTGGAGGGCTTGTGAAACATAAAACTCTGGCTTCATCCCCAGAGATTCCAACTGTATGGAGCACAGTCAGGGAATTTGCATTTTTAACAAGTTCCAAGGTGATGCTGATGTTGCTGATCTAGGCCCATACTTTGAAAATCACTGGTCTGTATCATGGAATATCTCCAGCTGCCTAACTATTGACCTTGGCCTTGGAAGGCTGAGTAGTTACACTTAACTCAGCTCTGAATATCATTGAATTAGTACAACAAATAAGCAGCTTTTCTTCAGTGTATTTCAGAAACATGGTGTACCCAAATTCCAGGTGGTTGTCCAACAGAAATATTTTAGCTAAACACAAATGTTGAGTGTGTTACTGATGAGCAACTTGCTTAGGAAGGTGGACGCTTGTGATTAACAAAATAATAATGAAAGAAATTAACATGGAAGAATCTTAATCAAACTGGACTAATAAGGGTGCATTTCTGAAAATGAATCCAGCCAATGTTTAGATTCTTCCAAGGGTGGCCCTTTACAACATACAAACTTCTCTTCAATTTAGATCTTGAGCAAAGCAAAAGAGGACTACCAAGTCCAATTAACTAGCAAGATGGGTTGTTCAAAGATACATTCCCCATAACAGCTGTTACTTCTTTTGAGCAGCCAGAATGTAACCTTTAAGACAAAGGCTGAACAGAACAAATATCCACCTTTGAAGAGGTCTGTTTCCAAGGCTTATTCAATCTATTCTAGATACATGGATTCAGACTTTATTGAAAGATAAAGACAGGAGAAAGAACCTAAGCAGACCTAAACAAGTGAAATATCTGACATGTCTCTCATCTTTTACTCTCATCTTCCTCTCCTTTAGGCTTTCATTCAAAGCCCATTTACGTTAACTCTTTACTTCCTCACCATTTTCTGTCTCTATTCAAGCAAATACAGGAAGTGTTCTGCTTATTCAACACTAACCAAACAAGCAAAACCAAATAAGCAAAAATTCTCCTTGATCTTCTATCCAAATCCACTGAAATAATCTTCCACTTTTCATGGATAATTATTTGCAGGCTGAGGGAAGCTTATTTGCTCAAGGCTGTAAGAGAAACATGACCTTTTCAACAAACTAATATATTACAACTTCTATACTAGTTTCCTATTGCTGCTGTAACAAATTACCACAAACTCTGTGATTTAAAACAACACAAATTAATTCTCTTACAATTTTGGAGGTCAGAAATTAGAAATCTGTTTCACTGGGCTAAAGTTAAGGTTGTTGGTAGGCTGGTTCCCTTGGGAGGCTTGGAGGAGAGGATCAGTTTCTTTGCCTTTTCCACCTTCTAGTAGTCACCTGCATTCTTTGGTCTGTGGCCTTTCCTCCATCCTCAAAATGTATCACTACAACTTTTGCTTCCATCATCATCACAGTGCCTTCTCCTCTCACTCCTGCTCCCTCTTATAAAGGACCATTTAGATTAAATCAAACCCACTCAGGCAATCCAGAATAATCTTCCCATCTCAAGATTTTAATTTGATCACATCTGCAAAGTCTCTTACTTTAAAAAGTCCCTTGTGCCATATAAGGTGACATTCATGGGTTCCAGGAATTAGGACATGGACATATTTGAGGAGCCATATTCAGTCTACTGCAATTTCCTTTTAAATAAAAGCTAATTTATACACAATTTCTAGTCTAGAGATATAGAATTAATGAATATTTGGATTGCTAGCAGAAGCGGGAAAATATCCCCACTAATTTACTTTGTAATAGCTGAAAATGGTGCATTGATAAGTAAAAAGTGTCAACTAACAGATACATAGCAACACAATATGTTTCCTGTCCTATGATAAAGGGTAGAAGGCTATTACAGTGATTCTTAATATTTTAACTGAGTTTCTAAAGCAATGCTAAAGGATTTCCATTTAAGTGAGAATGAATAACATCTGAGAAGACTTGGTTCTCTTCAAAGAAGACATCCAGTCCTGTACACCAAGCAGATGACAAGCTACAGAAAACAAACTAGTCCTAGGCAAAATTTCTAATAAACTATATCATAAAAAATTAATCTTATTTTACATCTAAAGGGAAATTCTAGTTCACATTAACCTCTCCTATTCTGAACTTCTGCAGTACTTACTGTCAATACAAATATTTAACATTTATCATGTGCTACTTTGTGTGGTAACTGACCTTATTATAAAATTATTATACTTTAAAAATGATACTTAAATTTTTAAAAGATCCAGAAACTTAAAGTAACTATTTTTATATCATTATATATTCTAATTCATGTATTATTACATAATGAGAAAAAGCATATTTACATTATTTTATACTCTCATTTTTGTTTCTTAATATTATTTACATATGTGCATTTATAGGTACTGATATACTCTACACTTTAATAGTACTGATTATGAAATTATTCACAAATTCAGGTATTCAGAATAATTCTAAAATATTTTGGGGACAGTTAACTTTTCATGTTTTTGAGAGGTAGTGCAGCTTAATGATTTTGATGCATGCTTTGCTCAAAGAGAACATTGTCAATTACCTGCTGGGTGACTGTGCATGTGTGGTAGGCAGAATTTTAAGATGGTCCCTAAAATTCCCTTCCCTTGGTGTACACACCCTGTATTATCATATTCCTTTGAGTGTAAGCAGGACCTGTGAATATGAGAGGGTATCAATCCCATGATTACATTACATTATATGGCAAACGGGATGTGTCAGATGTAACTAAGTTTCCTAATCAGTTGACTTTCAGTTATTAAAAGAGAGATTATCCTGGGTGGGCCTGACCTAATCAGGTAAGCCCTTTAAAAGAGGGTCTGATCCTGTTCTACCCCTCACCCCCTGCAAGGTTAGAGATTATCCTTCTGGCCTTAAAGAAATAAATTTCCATGTTGTAGGTGGGCCACTGAAGGGAGTCATGTGGCAAGGAACTCTAGAGCAGAAGGCAGTCTATGGCCACCAGCTAGTAAGAAAATGGGACATGCATTATACAAATGCAAGAAACAAACTTCCACTAACAACCGTGTGAGCTTGGAAGAGAAACTTGAGCTCCAGGTAAGAATGTGCTAGGCTGACACCTTGATTGCAGCATTATTAAGACCCTCATCTAACTAAGTTGTGCCTATACCCATGACCTGCAGAAACTGAGAGATAATAAATTTGTGTTGTTTTAAACTATTAAATTGGTGGCAATTTGTTACACAGCAATAGAAAGCAAATATAGAACATTACTCAATTTGCCTAAGCCTCAGGTTTTTCATCAGTAAAACAGGAATTTAAAAAAGCATTTATCTCAAAACTGAAAGTGATGGCGAGAAAGATGGGTAGTTATCAAGGGTGCCAATTTATAAAGGTCCAATTTACAAAAAGAAAAAAAATATTTACCATAACTTCTTACAAGGAGAAGCCCTCTCTATGTGTGTCTATGGGTATGTGTGTATGCTTGTGTGTGGCCAGATCCCCAAAGAGCATGTTCAGTTACAACGGATTATCCCTAAACTGTCTTTGGGTTTAGTTATCTACTTTTATTTGGCTAAAGTTGGATTTGCAAGTCAGGCCAGAGTTGAATTGCTTGAGATGACAGGTTCTTTCTTCATCTTTCTCTTTTGTACAAAAGATGTCAGTCTTATAATATTTTGTACCGCCTCGCAAGGTTCATGTGATAATTAAATGAGTTAATTCATACAAAGCACTTAGATCATGCCTAATATAAAGTTAGCATTCAAAAAATGTTTCCTGTTATTATTATTACTACTATTCTTATCACTGAATTCTTTGTCTCAAGAAATTTTGAAGGCAGGGGCTATTTTTATCCCCCTGTATGCATTGTACTGAGGTCTGCACATAGTATATTCTCGATAAGTGTGAGCTGACTGTGTCGGCTTGTAGAAACATTCAAGTTGGGTTATGGGTCACAGTCATTAAAGAAAAGAAAATTAGAATCCATGATTAGGCTGAATTGTCTGCTAGTAATAAAGAGGAAGAGAGGAGAAATAGAAAATTCCCTGTTACAGTCTGAATATAAGAAATTAAGTTATTTTATTAGTGGAGCTGAAAACAGATGTTGCCTTTGGGACACATGGAAGTAACAATGGGCCTGAATGAAACAGATGTGTTTTTCTTTCTGGAGCTGCTCCATGCTTTCTATGAGATATTTACAAATATAACTTCTCTTAACTAAGGCTTAAGCTAACAAAAAATCCCAAACTGCTGTCTGTGGCATATGGGTTTAATATGAATTTTTTGATATATAACAGTAACTTAGAAACCAATAAATTTTTAAAAAATTGAGTCATAATTTAGATTAAATTTTTAAAAAAACTTTGAGGCATAACTTACAATAAAATGTACAGATCTTAAGTGTATAGTGCTTGATGACTTTTACATTTGCATATACCTATGTAATCATCACCCAGATCAAGTTATAGAACATTTTCATTACTCCAGAAAGTTCCCTTGTGCCCTTTCTAGTCAATACAATCTACTCGCACTTTCAGGGATAACCACCATTCTGACTTCTATGACCACAGATTCTTATTTCCTATGTTGAACTTCATATAAATGGAATCATATAGTATGTTTCTTTTGTACTTGTCTCTTTAGCTCAACACATTTTTTGAGCTTATTCTATGTTGTGTGTATCAATAGTTCATTCTTTTTTAAATCACTACATAGTATTTCATTGTGTGAAAATATCACAATTTTTTAATTCATTCTCTTATTGATAGATATTAGGTTGTTTCTAGTTTAGGGCTATTATGAATTAAGTTGCTATGAATACTCTTATGTAAATCTTTCTTTAGATACATACATTTGTTTCTCTGGGCCACAGGGTCAGCATATGTTTAAATTTATTAGAAGCTGCCAGTATGTTTTCTGAAGGGTCATTCTATTTCACATTCCATCAGCAGAGTACAAGAGTCCCAGGAGCTCCACTTCACACTATACTTGGTAATGTGTTTTTTTGTTTTTTTTTAAGCCATTCTGGTATGTGTGCAATGAAATTTCATTAAGGTCTTATTTTGTATTTCCTTCATATGTAATGATGTTGAACAACTTTTCTTAAGCTCATTGGCCATTTGGATATCTTCTTTTGTTGAAGTGGTTGGTGAAACCAAGACCTTTAGATAATTCAAATTAATTTTTTTTTTTTTTTTTGAGACAGAGTTTCACTTTATTGCCCAGGCTAGAGTGAGTGCCGTGGCATCAGCCTAGCTCACAGCAACCTCAAACTCCTGGGCTCAAGCAATCCTGCTGCCTCAGCCTCCCAAGTAGCTGGTACTACAGGCATGTGCCACCATGCCCGGCTAATTTTTTCTCTATATATTTTAGTTGGCCAATTAATTTCTTTCTATTTATAGTAGAGATGGGGTCTCGCTCTTGCTTAGGCTGGTCTCGAACTCCTGAGCTCAAACGATCCGCCCACCTCGGCCTCCCAGAGAGCTAGGATTACAGGCTTGAGCCACCGCGCCCGGCCTTCAAATTAATTTTTAATGGACTGCAGATGGGA
>VSMD01054929.1:0-51392 GCA_008750895.1 Mirza zaza
GGATATGGTTACCCCCACTGGACAGAAGGGGAAACCGAGGCACACTGAAGTGAAGTAACTCGCCCACCGTCACAGTGGTCATCGTGGAAGAGGCAAGATCCACACCCCGTCGGTCTGGGTCCAGCGTCAAGGCTCCTACCCACGCGATGAGATACCCCCCACTGGGGGAGCCCAGACCTCACAGAGGCCCCAGCAGGGCTGGCAGCGATCTGCCAACATGCGGACTCCTGAGCCCGGCAGCAGGCGCTCGGTCTTCATCTAGGGTCTGTCCAGAGCAGACAGTGGACCAGCGCGGCCGCCTGGAGCTGCTCCAGTCCCCACCAGGGGCCACCTGCCGCTCTGCGGAAGGCCCGCTCCCCGGAGGCTTAGCCCTGGCGCAGGAATTCTGCTCTTCCATAAAAGGAAGCCGTATTTGCAGAAAGATCCACATTTGGCTGGCGAGATCTAGCCAATCAAAAGTTGTAACCAAGTTGTTGTAATTCAAACTCGGATGTCGATTTCAACCCCTATCTCACAACTATTTTGGGCCCAGGAAAGCCCACAAGTGTATCTATTCTGAGACAACGACACAAAAAGATCCAGTTAGAAAAATGTTCAGAGAAACTTGGGAATTATAATTACTCCTACACCCGAGAGTGTTCAACTGCTCTCGTTTTATAAAGTGGCTTTGCAGAAATTGCACTTTAATGTTCTGTCCCACAGGCGGTTGGGGATGGGGGGGGTGACAATATTTTTAACTGATAGAAGCCCCCCCCACACACTGAGAAGCTTGGAAAAATGGGCCCTGGACCTCCGTACCCAGGTGTCCTGGGAATGGGTGGGGACAGCCCCGAAGCAGGGTCAAACAGAAAGGAGCCAATCGCAGGAAGGGAAGAGAAAAGGAATTGGACAAAGGACAGTGGCACAGTGGGATAAAATATCCGCTTTATTTTTAAAATACCAATGCTGGTTACCATTTAGTGTCCATTTTATCATCTGGCCAGGACCGTGCTAAGCCCTGGACTTGGATTAACTCATTTAATCATCCAAACACCCCCTTGAAGCATATTCCGTTAGAATTCCCCATTGATAGCTTGACAAATTAAGGCAGCAGGAGCTCCAGTGACCTCCCTAAGGTCACAGTGCAGAGCAGTGAAGCCACGACTTGAGCCCAGGCCCCCGAGACCTGAGTCTGACTCCCATCTCACAGGTCACGGGTCCCCAGAAACTGTACAGGGCACCTTATTTGGAAAAGGAGGTGTGCGCCGATGTGATCGAGTCAGCGAAGCTCGGAACCGATCAAGACACAGATCGCCCTGCATTATGTGGGTGGACCCTGACGCCAGTGACAAGCGTCTACGTAAGAGACACGCAGCGGAGACACCACGTGAGATACAGGCAGAGATTGGAGGGATGGGCCACAAGCCAAGGAACACCTGGACCACCAGGTGCTGGAAGGTGCCAGGAGGGATCCTTCTCTCGGGCCCCCAGAGGCAACGTGGCCCCGCCCTCACCTTCGTCTTGGATTTCTGGGCCCTAGAACCGTGATAGAGGCCTTTCTGTTTGTCTAAGCCACCAAGTTGGTGCTGATTGGCTGTGGCAGCCCCGGGACACTCGTAACGAACCCTCTGGCATCGGCACGTTAGGGAGGACGAAGCTGAGGCTCGTGGGGTCAAGTGACTCCAAGTAGAGATGGCAAGTGCTCAAGCGAGGACACAGATCCTGGTCTAACCTTCTGGCATCGGCACGTTAGGGAGGACGAAGCTGAGGCTCGTGGGGTCAAGTGACTCCAAGTAGAGATGGCAAGTGCTCAAGCGAGGACACAGACCCTGGTCTATCTTTGCTGTAACACAGCTCTTGCCACCAGCCTGTGAAGCAGTCCCTGCAGAGCAGCGTTTCCAGGGGACGTGTTGGGGTCAGGGAGGAGGAGAGGCTACAGCACTAAGTGCGGGACCCCGGGGAGCCACAGCCTCCTCGAGACGCTGCGTGGGAAACCTCTCCCCTCGCTGGGCCCAGGCGTCCCGGGTGCCCCCTGGAATAACTCTGAGCGAGCGAAGCGGAAGGACTCGAGTGGTCTTTGCACACCGGGGCCTGCAGCACCCAGAGTCCCCTCCCTCACGGGGCTAGCGGTCGGCAGGCAGGTTCCCTCGACGACATCTGACCTTGCGTCGTGATTGACGGAGGGCACACTTCAAGACTCAAGGGGAGAGAAGTCTCCCGCCATGTCCCAAGTCACCCCGCCTGGCACTAGGGCTGCCCTCGGGAGTCTGAAAAGAAACGGTGACAATGGCAGTGAAGCCATCACAGCTCCTGGGTGCCAGGGCTGCCCCGGCCAGGCCCGGCTCCAAACCTTGTGCACATCTGACCCCGTCTCCTGCTCTCGTGACCCTCGGAGGTCATTGACCCCATTTTGCGGAGAAAGGGAAGAGGTGAGGCCCAGGCTAGTTAGGTCCCTTTTCTCAGGTTACGTGGCCGGGGGACTCAGAGCGGGTTTGGGCTGGACTCCGCAGGGCGGAGGCTGCACTCCCGGCCTCCTTCCCGCCCAGCTGCCCCATGGCCTAGGCACTTTGCAGCACACCTGTCCTCTGGGTTCCGAAGCTCAAGGATGGCCCTGTGCGGCCCGCCCTGGGACCCCTCGCAGTGCTCTCCACGGCCCCCAGTAAATGCCCGGGGGACGGAAGCAGAGTGGAGTGGACTTCGGCTGAGACGTGTGGATCTGGGCTGGGCTGGGCTGGGCTGACTTAAATGCACTGAATCAGAGCGACTGGATGTGACATGACTTGACTCGAGTTGAATAAAAAACCCATTTGGCGCTATTTCTGGGAAATGACAGAAAGTTCACTTGACTCCTTTTTACTGAGACTCGCCAACTCTCTTTGTCAGGGTTGGGCGGGAAGGGAAGGTCTCCGTGGTGACAGCCCAGCCGGGACCGCAGCCCACGTTGGGGTCACAGGACGCTGCCTGCTCAGCACGTACATGGGAGGAAGAAGCCGAAGACCTCGGCCTTGGCTCCCCAGGGCTGCCGCTGGGCCGGCGTGGTTCCGGGGCCCATGAGTGTGTACACCCTCTGTGGCTTCATGCCTGACTTTGGTTCTAGAAGTTTCTTTCCCTCCAGGAGGCAGCACAGTCTCGGGAAGGGTGAGTACCTTGAAATCAGAAAGACCCCAGTGAGTAACTCTGGTTGACTTGCTGTGGTCAAGTAGCTTCAGCTCTGCGGGCCTCTGATTTCCCGTCTATAGAATGGACATGTTATTATGTGGCGAACAGGGCGTTCCTTAAGAGCAGCAAGCACACAATTAACGTCAGCAAGTATCACTCGGGGGAGGAGGGGCCTTCGGCGCCTTTGGGACCTCCAGGGGAGGCAGGGAAGGCCCGCGGCAGAGCGGAGGCTGCCTCCGGCTGAGCCTCCAGCTGCCGTTGCGTGGGTCCTTCCTGTCCACTGACGAGTAACTGTGGGAGCTCCGCCTGGCCACACACGTTTCACTTGCGTGCCCTCATTAATCGTCATGACAACCTCCTACCGTGCCCGCTCTACTGATGACGAGGCCGAGGCTCGGGGCCCGACTGTCCTGGCCACCTGGGACTAACGGGCTTCCCAGGACACAGGACTTCTCAGTGCCACGGCTGGGCCACGCGGACAAGCCGGTTGCCCTAGACTGGAGGCACGTACCCCCGTCTCAGGACTAGACGCCAGCAGGGCAGTCTGCAACCCTGGCACCAGACCCAGCTCTGCCAGCGTCTCCACCGGGGCTGCCCCTGCATGCAGGCGAGTCGGGCAGACGTGGAATTTCCCCTCCCACCTCCAGCCTCTCCCGAAGCCCTCGAGAGGTCAAGAGGTCGTGGCCAGACTCGTCCGAAGACGCATCCTTAACAGGACGCCGTCACGCTTCCTAGGCGCCCATTTCAGAGCACGGTAAACTGAGGCCTTCCGAGGTCAGATAAGTCCCGTGAGGCCCATGGCTCTGCAGGTCCGTGCCTGCACAGCCCTGGGACCTGGGGGCGGCTTTGGAAATATTCGGAAGTACTTGCGGGATAAAGGAGCGCTGCTGCTCGGGCTTCATCCCGGGCACAAACATGGGGCTGCAGCCCACAGGGTCGCTTTGTAAAATTCCTAAGCCCGACCCGACCCAAAACAAACAGCGAGGGAGCGTCCGCCCGCGTCAGGGGACCGTCCCGCGAACATCGCTCATCTGCAGCGCCCGCCCAGGAGGGGGAGGGGCGGGCAGGGCCCACGCAGGGCTGCTGGCAGACTGCGCCACTGCCGCGCTCACAGACACTGAGTCACGGCCCTGAAAAGCTGTGGTCGCCAGCATGCCGGCATCGCCGTACGGCACTGTCAGCTCCTCTGCGGGGCGTCGGCCCCCGCCCTCCGCCCTGCCCACCGGCCCAGATGCAGCGCCCCGCTTGCCTGCACTTGGCTGGCAGCAAGGTATTGGGTGAGAGCCACTGCCTGGTGGCAGCAGTGAGGCCCGGGCGTCTGTCCGCTGGCTTTGCCGCAGGCGGCAGGGACCGGGTGCTGGGCGGAAGAGGCCGCTCTGCAGGGCAGAGAGCAGGCAGCTGTCACGGCAAGAGGGACCCAGAGCGGGGCCGGCAGACCGCTCGCCAGCAGGGCCCTGAGGTGGGGGCAGGGCTTCTCTGCTGAGTCTGGGGCCTGGGGAAGGCCCGTCCAAAGGACCCCAATCATTCTGGGGTGACGAACAGGAAGGGCGACACTTGTGGTCATTATTAGGATTTGCTGAATGCATGCGATGTCCCAACATGGCCAAGGGCCTGTCAGACCCTCATCACTTACGCCCCACCATGGAGGGGGAAGGGCAGCTTTGGGCGGGTGTCCCCAGCTCAGGGGCGACTGGGCCCCAGCCTTGAGGCCTCTGTTTCCCCCCCTTGCTCTAGTGACCTGGAGGTTGGTTTGGGGAACTAGCCTGGGTTTCAGTGCCCTCACCCCGGAGCCCAGAGTCCCCCTCTGCACAACGGGGCTCTGAGCCCAGGGCCTCCGAGTTCTCAGCCCTCCAGGCTCAGGGTGCTGCCCAGGCGCGGCAGGTTTGCTGGGCGTGGATCTGATTGCAGCCTCGGACCCCAAGAGGTGAAGTGCCCCAAGAAAGCTCTGGAAAGCTTGGCGTTTCCGCGCTGTTCCCTACTGCATCGTCTTCCCCAGATGCTGAGTCCTCGGGGGGCAGCCTGGGGCTCCCCTCCAGGCCCCGGCTTCTCCCAGGCCGCTCCTGTCCCTGTCGCATGTCCTCAGAAGACATAAACGAACACGCGTGGCCTAGACCCCAGCGCCAGGGCGCGATCACAGGGGCTGCACCCAACAGTCGCACACGTGGTCGGGGACACCCCCATCCACGCCCACACTTGCCGCCGCAGCACCTGACCTTCCTCTTCTCTCGATCCGCAGGGCCGATACCACCCTAAGTCCCAGGGAAGACACATGGCCAGGCCGAGCCAGTCAGGGATTTTCGTCCTTTTCACCTTCCTGGCCCTGGAAACTGGTCACTGCGACCCCAACTACCCAGCCAGAGGCAGCTGTGACGAGAAGCTTGGCTAAGTGACGTGCACTCCCTACTGCGGCTGTGAAGCCTCGGGCATACGAACCGGGAGCTCCTGAGCGCCGGGGCATGAGAAGCCCCTGCTTGGGACTGGAACATAAACGGAGAGAAACATGGCTACGGGATGGGGAGACACATTCCTCGTGACATTGTTAGAGTCCCTGGATCCAGCCGCGCCTGAAGCTAAACTTCGGAGCTTTCTTCCTTAAGCCGGTTTTTAGTTGGGCTTTTGTTACTTGGAGCTGGAAGAGTCCTGTTACACATGCACCTGTTTGGGGGTGTTGGTCCTTCGCTGTTATTAGGCCAACAACAGTGACATTTGAACCTGGTTCGATGACCCGGAATAACAAGAACAGGCCCAGACGGCTTGAGAGTGGCAAGCACAGATCCGCAGTGGGGGCCTCCCACTCTTGGGGACCCTGAAATCCTTCTCGGACTTCTGCAGCCTAGAGCAACCTGCTGATTATAACGGCATTTTCCCGCCAGGGCCTGCAAAGTCAGGACGGGTCTAAAGGACACATAAAAAGCGAGAGATATTGAATCCGCTGCTGACGGATCCTCTATCAGCGCAGGCCACGGGGCGGACGGGCACGGCTTCCGTAGGGCCGGGACTGGGCTTCTCTTAGGCCTCAGCGATGAGGGTTCCCTGGGGACTCCACAAGGGCTGAATGGAAGAGCAGCTGCCAGGACTGACCAGACTGCCCAGCGGGTCACGGCCTTCACACCCGAGTGTCCCTGGAAACCCTGATCCCGGGGGCGGGCGGACGCGTTGGCAGGAGGGGCAGGCCTGGACCCAGGGGAAGGTTCTCTGGGTGGAGACGCTGACCGGGGCTGGGAAGGTCTCAGGGACGGGCTCGAGTGTAAGCCCGCATCCGTGCGCACAGTGAGGCCCCCAAACGCACGGCCAGCAGCCGGACGGAGAGAATCAGCTGGTCGGGGACATCGGGGCCATCTCAGGAGGCAGGAGGGGTGGGGAGCGGCAGGTGCCCGAGGGGGCAGACGTGGCCGGGGACTCAGAAGCGATGAGTGTGGCGGGGACAG
This sequence comes from Mirza zaza, assembly GCA_008750895.1. Taxonomy (NCBI): domain Eukaryota; kingdom Metazoa; phylum Chordata; class Mammalia; order Primates; family Cheirogaleidae; genus Mirza; species Mirza zaza. Next base: position 6,567 of record VSMD01054929.1, read on the forward strand.
GGGTGGGGACAGCGGAGAGGCGAGACAGGCGGGAGCGAGGAGGTGGAGAGGCAGCTACACCGGCTGATGGGCAACCCCAGAAAGGACGCGGCCGGGAGACTTGCCATCATCCTCCCTGACAGCCCTCTCACCAGACAGACGTCCTCGCCGCCAAGCAGACAAGTCTTGTTCCGGGTATTGTTTCTTTCATCCATGAATTGTCCAAATTACAGATGCTTGGCAAGAAGGATAAGTCCGATTCCCCCATCCCTTTCGGGAATTTTTTCTTTTTTGGATAAACTTTCCTGGCTGTGTCTCTCTGTCCCATGCTTAAGGGGAAGTTTATTGTCTTCGGGGCAAAAGTGTCAACCCTGATTAACCTTCAAGAAGACGCGGCACCCTGAGTGGCCACGTGGGCAGGGGATGTATCCGGGTTCCTCGGGGCGAATCTCCCTCCCTGGGGCCCTGCCAGTTAGTATCGCTTTTTTCTCTCCTGTGGGGAAAAGCGGTTTTGTTTTGGGATTCGGGATGGGGATGGAACTAATTCTGTCTTTATGTAGACGAGGTACAATTCATCCATGAATCCGGAGGCAGAAGGAAGAAGGGACCTTGTTAAATTTCCCGATGAACCGCTGTGCACGTGGTCCTCAGTGCAGGGCCGGGCGATTCCACGGGGGAAGGTGCCACACGCCCATTCCCAGATCAATAAGCAGGAATATGGCCGGGCTCAGTGGCTCATGCCTGTAATCCTACCTCTCTGGCAGGCCGAGGCAGGAGGATTGCTCGAGGTCAGGAGTTTGAAATCAGCCTGAGGAAGAGCGAGACCTCATCTCTACTATAAATAGAAAGAAATTAATTGGCCAACTAATATATATAGAAAAAATTAGCCAGGCGTGGTGGCGCATGCCTGTAGTCCCAGCTACTCTGGAGGCTGAGGCAGGAGGATCGCTTCAGCCCAGGAGTTTGAGGTTGCTGCGAGCTAGGCTGACGCCACGGCACTCACTCTAGCCTGGGCAACAAAGTGAGACTCTGTCTCAAAAAAGAAAAGGAAAAAAAAGAAGCAGGAATACAAGACCCTATTGTTACTGTACCTTTTCTGGGTTTAGACATGTTTAGGTACACAAGTGCTTGCCACTGGGGTGCAATGGCCTACGGTACCCAGTACAGCGGCACAGTGTACAGGCGTGTAACCGGGAGCAGTGGGCTACGCCATATAGCCCGGGGTGCGGCAGGCCACACCGCCCAGGTTTCCGCGAGTGCACTCCGTGATGTCTGCACTCCGTGACCTTTGACAGCGCATCTCGAAGGACATATCCCTGTTGCTAAGTGATGCCTGAATGTGAATAAGAGCAAAACCAGGCATATCACAGTCAATTTTTTTTTTTAAAAGCAAGAATAAAGAGAAAATCCTAAAAGCAGCCAGAGGGGTAAAAATATATTACATTCGGGAGATTAATATTAAGAATAGTGGCTGACTACTCATCAGGAATGATGAAAAACAAGATAAAGAAATAACATCTTTAAAGTGCTGAAAGAGAAAACTGCCAACTTAAAGTGCTTTGCCCAGTGAAAATATCCTTCAAACCTGGAGGTGAAGTAATGACATTTTCTGACAAATGAAAGCTAAGGGAATTAATCACCAGCGCACCTGGGCTACAGGAAATCCCAAAGGAATTTCTTCAGGATGAATGAAAGTGGTCTGAGACGGATCTGGAAAAAAGAATCAAGTTTTTAAAAAACAAAAAAAAAAAGCAGAAAGGGTAAAACATATAGATAAATACGAGACTATATTTTTAAATTTTTCTAAAACTCTATTGGCTGTTTAAAGCAATTATGATAACAAGGTATTGTAGCATTTGCAGCACATGCACAGGTAAAATGAATGATAACGGCAGCACAAAAAATGAAACGGTCAAGGAAATTACACTGAAATTAAGCGTGCCCTATGTGGAATTAAGCCTCCCTTGCCCTGGAGTGTGGGTGAGAGCAGGGAATGTGATGGGATGCCACTTCCAGGTTTAGGTTATATTATGAGTCAGCCGTGACGGGATGCGCTCACGTGATTAGGGTTTCTAGTCACTCCGACTTTGGGTTTCACCAGGAGGGAAACACTCCTGGGTTGGCTCGGTTGCATCAGGTGAGTGATTTAAAAGAGAGCTGCTCTCTTGTAGCCTTGCAAAAGCAAACGGCCACGTGTCTATCTGCCTGTGGCGGGGGTGGCCTAGGACTGGGGGGGGGGGTCTCAGTTATACAGCCCCCGGGGAACTGATGCTGTCAACAGTCACAGAAGCTCGGAAACCAGCCCCCAGCTGACACCTCGAATGGAGCGTGGTGAGACGCTGAGGGCCTTAGCAGAGGGCCCGCCAAGCCTCGCCGGGACTTCTGACCTAGAGAAACAAGACGCTGGGCTAATAAATGGATGTCGTTGTAAGCCCCAATGTTAGTGGTCATTTGTTATGCAGTAATAGAAAACTAACACGTGTTGTTCTAAGGTTCCAACTTTGTATACCAAATGGCTTAATATTTATTGAAGAAGGACTAGGACAGGTTACGATGTACACTGTCATCTGGAGAAACCACACACACACACACACAAAAATAGTACAAAAGGATGTAACTTAACAAGCCAGTAGAGGAGATAAAACAAAATACTAAGAAATATTCGATTAATCCAAAGGAAGACAGAGGAGGAACGAAAACACGAGGGGCAAATAGAAAACAAACAACAACATGCAACACTTAAACCCAGCCATCTCGGCCAAGACACTAAATGTAAATGAACTAAACATTTCATATAAAAGGCTTCAGTTGTCAGACTAAATAAAAATAAAGAGGACCCAAATACGTGCCGTTACAAGAGTCACACTTTAATAGTCCTTTGAGGACACAGATAAGTCCAAAGTAAAATGAGGAGGAAAGATACACAATGCAAACATCTCTCCAAAAAAAAAAAAAAAAACAGGAGTATTACCTGAGATGATAAACAGACACTCCTCATAGTAACAAAAAGGTGAATTCATCAAGAAGATATAAAAATCCTAAAGGTGAATACATATAACAGAGTTTCAAGATATTCAAAGCAAAATCTGAGAGAACTAAAATGAGAAATAGTCAAATCCACAATCATAGCTGAGCATTTAAAACACAACCCTCTTAATAATTGATTTTTAAGGAGCAGTGATTGATAGAAAAGTTAGTAAGTCTATGGGAGATTTGAACAACACTATTAATCAACGTAGCCGATTGCCATTTATGGAACATCCCGCCCAACAGCCACAGAATATATTCTTTTCGAGTGACATGAAACATCCACCACGATATACCATAGGCTGAGCCATAAAACACATGTCAACATATTCCAAAGTGTTGGAATTATACAGACTGTGTCCTCTGACCACAGTGGAATTTAACTGGGAATTAATTACACAAATACGACTCGTCCCACATATTTTGAATATTAAGTCAAACACTTCTAAATAACTCCCGGAATATGGACGAAATCACAAGGAATATTTTAAAATATTTTGAAATAAATGTAATGAAAATAAAACATATCAAAATCTGTGAAACAAGCTAAAGCGGGGATTAGAGGGAGACTTGGGGATTTATTTATTTGCATATATTTTAAAAGAACAATGGCACAAAATCAATATTCTAAATTTCTATCTTAAACTAGGAAAAGAGAGCAAATTAAACTCAATGAAAGTAGAAGAACTGAACTAATATGGAGCAGAAATCAATACAATAGGAAATTGGTAAACCATATCGAAAACAACAAGGTGAAAACTTGACTCATTGAAACGATTACGAGGAATCACACTCCTAGGAAGACCCATCGAGAAAACCGCAACCTTTGGTGCCAGCCAGACCTGGGTGTGGACCCCACCTAGGACACTTCCCAGCTGGGGGACTGTGCTATATTGATTAGCATCTCTCTTCCCCGTGAGACTATAAACTACACAAGGGCAGGGGACTGTATCAATAAGGTTAAGCCACAGGTTCTCTGTTTGAAAGCTATCCAAAATTCACTCCCAACCCTTTTCTCTCTGGCCATGTCTCACCTCCCTTGCAGCTAGGCTCAGCCAGGTCACCAGCTGTTGGCTAGGGCTCTGGGAAAGATGTGGCTGGTTCAGAACTCTATCTTCCTTTTTCCTTCCTGCCTTAAATGAGGACGTGATGGCTGGAGCTGCAGTGGCCATCTTGCGACCACATGGTAAAGACCAAGAGAAGCAAAGATGTCATCTTTGATGCTGTTGAATTGTGGAATCCGTTCAGCTGCTCTCCACTAAACTTGTTTCCATGCAGGAACAGTATCTCCTCATCACCTGGGCCATTTTAGCTCAGGTATTATTTAGCTCACAGGGGAAACCCTTCCTCTCCAAAGTGGCACCATCCCATGTGTGTGCAAAGGAAAATGCAAGGATGTTTATTGCAAAATTGTTTTTAATAGCACGTCTCCTCCCCAAAGGGGCCTGGTTAAATTATGGTCCGGGATGCCACAGAGGGTCTGCGTCTGTTAAACAGATTAAGATGCTGTTATAAAAAGAGACATAAAACATGGTGGTGGGGTCACCCCTGTGGTCTGGCAGGAAATGGCCTGCCACCAGAAGCAGAAGGGGACGGTTCCCGGGGCCACCTCGGAACAACTGCGATCGAGAGGAGCTGTGCTTAAGGAAAGAAAGAGCATGGCAGGAAAAGACTTTCCAAGACCCACTTCCCCGGCTCCCCGGCCCCGGGGCTGCCGCAGCCTCACCTTGGGCGCTTTCCTTGGCCGGACAAATGGCCAGGTGGGGCCCCGCGGCAAGGACGGCCCGGCTGGCCCGGCCCGCGCACCCCCAGCTCCGCTTTCCTGGTCTGACACTGGGTCGGCAGCGGAGCAAGGGTGCGGCTCTCAGCATGTGCTGAGGTCCCCCGCAGCCGGCAGGTGTGGAGGTGGCTCGGTGCTGAGGTCCCCTGCAGCCGGCAGGTGTGGAGGTAGCATGGTGCCGAGGTCCCCTGCAGCCTGCAGGTGTGGAGGCGACTTGGTGCCGAGGTCCCCTGCAGCCGGCAGGTGTGGAGGCGACTTAGTGCCGAGGTCCCCTGCAGCCGGCAGGTGTGGAGGCGACTTAGTGCCGAGGTCCCCTGCAGCCGGCAGGTGTGGAGGTGGCTCGGTGCTGAGTGACAGGTGTGAAGGCGACTCGTTAGGAGTCTAGCAGGGAAGACAGGACTTTCTCCTGCTGTCTGGAGACCGAGGCTGCCTCTGAGATGTCCCTGGGCTCCCAGCCCGGAAGGAAGGGGAGAGGAAAAAGAGAGAAGTGAGGAAAGAAAAAGAGGAGAGGCAGAGTGCCACCTCGGGAGCTGTGGGCGAGCCCAGGTGCTTAGAGGGGAGCCCCCACTGCCCTGGGAGCACGGTCCGCTCCACTCTCCGGCTGGCGAGGCCCTGCTCCAGGCCTGCCCCACCGTCCTCCTCCTGTTTTTCCCAGGCTGCCTGCTGCCCACCCGCCCGCCGGCCCTGCTGTGCCTGCTGCCTGGAGCAACTCCCCAGCCCGGCCCTCCTCTCGCCTCATTCACCCCCCTCCTGATCGTGCCCGCACCTCTTCACTGGCCCCTCTCCCCATTTGGGGCCACAAGCTTTTCGGACCTTCCCTCTCTAGGCCAGCTGTCCCCCCGCCCCGCCCCCGCACCACCCAAGGCCCGCTTTCACCCGCGGGAAGACACCGCACAGCGGGGCGGGCCTCTGGCTGCCCGAGCAGCCTCTCGAGGGGCCGGCGGGCAGCTGGGGGGGGGCGCGGGCGTTGGTTCCCAGCGCAAGGAAGCCAGGCGGCATTGCTCCCGGTCCTCTCCCTGGGGACGCTGAGAGGGTCATACCGTGTTTCCCCGAAAGTAATCCCTACCCATAAAATCAGCCCTAGCAGGATTTCTAAGCAATTGTGCAATAGAAGCCCCGCCCCGAAAATCAGCCCTAGTGATGGGCGTGGCCACGCAGTGTGTCTGCACAACCCATGCGTGTCGTCGCGGAGCGGGAAAGAAGACGAGCGGCCCTTCTCGTCCGCCCCGTGAGAGCTCTGTGGCTCAGCATGAGAGATCGGGGCCAGTGGTTCTAAAGGAAACAGAGTCGCAAGAATCTCAGGATGGAATTCGGGGTTTGGAGAGTGATGATGATGTCCCAGAAGAAGATGACTTAACTCTATCTGAATAAATGTAGACTGTTGTACCGTACTTAAAAAAAAATAACATAGCCCCTGAAAATAAGCCCTAGGGTGTCCTCTTGAAGAAAAATAAATATAAGACCCCGTCTTATTGTTGGGGAAACACAGTACCTCTTTCAGCCTTTCCAGCGAAGTCCACGTCCTGAGCGAGCACACCGCTGGCTGGGTGGCCGCCAGGGCGGCCCGTGTCAGTGCAGGGCGCCCCTTCCCGCCCCGCCTCACCTCCTCTTTCCTTCACCTGCGCCGCCCCGGGCTTGTGCCCCAGCACGGAACCCTTCCCTCGGGCTCTGCTCTCTAAAGATCACCTGTTTCTTGGGGACAAGAGTGTGTCTGACTCATATTTTTCCTCTCCCGTGCCCGGAGGAGGTAAAACATTTGAGGAATGAATAAACTGACGGATTAATTACACTTCCATCCACCCACTTTACAGAGGGGGATGAAGACACAGGCAGCTGGGTCGCAGCCCTCTCTTAGGACGTTTGGCCCAGAAATGGATCTAATGGCTGAACCCGAGTCCTCATTCTCAAATAGACAGGTGGGCAGCTGAGAAACTCACCGTCCTCCTGTGAAGATATTTTCTGACCCGGCCATAGCGCCGTGGGAACTCAGATAGCTGGAGACAGGAGAATTTTCCTCCTCCGTCCCCGAAGCTGTCCCAGCTGCCGAGAGATGAATTAAAGCTGAACGTGGACTCATGCAGCCTCAGCCAGGCAGGCGTCTTTTGGTGGCTTTCTTGCAGGTCCTCACACCAGGACGCAGGGAGGTTTTCAGCGTCGCACTCTGGGGCTCAGCCGCTGGGGCTGTCTTTGAACCGTGTGCCTGAGAGAGGGAGGCGTGGACGCGTCTGCTCTGACACCTGGTGCCCAAGTGCAGGAGGTGTCTCCGAATGAGGGCGGCCCTGAGGCGCGACCAAGCCAGGACAGGATCGGAACGCACAACGCCTTGAAGAAGAGCCTCAGAGCTCTCCAGGTGGAAGTGAATCAAATCACTCAAACAGAAAGAACGCAAATGACGGTTGCTCGTCTCACTGGGAATGACTGTGTGTTTTGCGATGTCGCTTTTGTAAGTTCCTCAAGCGTGTGGCCCAATTCTTCTGTGTGCTCGGCGGTTCGCTAATGACACAACCTAATTAGACATGATTAGTTTGCAAACTGCGTTAAGCCGGAGCCCCCGCAGGTAGAGAACCCCGAATCTAACTGGAGGCCACCACGAGTGTCAGAGGACCCAGCAGACAACACACCGCTCCGTGAGGCCTGGCTGTCTGCTGCATTTCAGACTTCAATTTTCTTAGTGATGAGAGAAAAAAACAGATGTGGCAAAATAAATAAATAAAATCATGTTTTTCAGCTGCAGTTTGACGACTTTAACAAATAACTTTGCATCTGAACATAACGCATCTCTGGTAGACATTCCAGAAAGAACGTGAGTATGAAGAGCTTTATCTCGGGCTGGAGAAGGGAGGCGGCGGGCCCCTAAAGCTGTTCGCACGTTAAAACGAAACAGCCGCAGCGTTGGTACAAAGGGGCAAATCGAACCCACATGAGGCCTGAGCCTCTCCGGAGCTCCGGCTGAAGACCCTCTTCTTAACCGTTTCCGAAACGAAACGAGGGTGGAGGTGGGGCGGGGGCGGGCCCAGGAAGCCCCAACCCCGAGAACACCCCGATTTGTTTCGCAGTATGAACACTGAGGGCCTACTTGAGAAAACAAAACCCGACTGGAATCCATCCCGCGGTAAAACCCAAACTCGATAAAAGATTTCATCTCTTTGGGGGGATGAGCATGGAAAACTTCTGGTGATTACTCTGGGAAGAAAAAGAAAAGGGGGTGGCGGGTGAGTCGGTGCTTTTCCTGCCTAAAGTTCAGTGAAATCACTTTATTTCCTCATCTCTCTGCTCCACTGGGCTTCCGAGAGACCTCTCTCCATCCTGCCGTCTCCCGAGCCGGGGCTGACGGTGCCCCCCGGGGCAGCACACTGGCGCGCCGCGTCCCGGAAGGCCGGCGGGGCGCTGAGCTCGGCCGCTCTCCTGCCTCCCCCGTCGCTGGGTGCGGCTCCCGGCGCCAGGGGGCTTCCGGCCACCTCGGCCCAGGGCAGGACTCAGAGGCGATGTGGCCCTCGGTGCAGGTCCCCTACCCACCCCCACAGGGGAACTACTGCTCTCGGTGCCAGCACAGCCCCCAGAGAGGAGAGAAAACCAGGGGTCAGAAGGTCAGAAGGTGTAACGGCTGGTGCCAGCCCCAGGACTTGTGTGTCTCTGAGCAAGTCCCTTCACGGTTCTGGTCCTCAGTTCCCTCCACTGGAAAACGGACAGGATAAGATTCGTGCCACCTGGGGCCCTGCCGTTCCTCTTCCCAGCTGTGGGGCCTCCTCACCTCCGGGGCGTCGGCTCGTGTCCAAGCTGGGCTGAGAACCGCGCCCACCGCGCAGGGCTGGTATTGAGCGGGTAGCGTCAGCAACTTCCTGGCACTAGCAAGTGCTCAACAGACACCCGGTTCCTTACGAGAGGGTGGAAGTTTGCTGAGACGAGCTCACGGGAAGAGGAGGGTGGTCCCCTGGGATAAACCCTGGGTGCAAATGGCTTTTTAAAAATGGTGGCAAAACTGAAAATTGCAAAGCAGAGAGAGCCGCGAGGAGAGAAGACACAAAGGGTGCGTCCCCGGCCGGGACCGCGTGGGTGGGAGCCAGTCCCCGGATCTGGCATTGGATATCGCCGGCCTGCGGTCCGGGACCTCCTGGCTCCAAGCGGCACATTCTGGGGCGCCATCTTCCTCCGGGAAGCGCGGCAGGCGAGCAGTGGAGAGGCCGGCGCGGCTGGGGACTAGCCCTGGCACCTTCCTCCCTGCAGCACTCGGGGCGGAGTCCGGGGCGGGAAGAAGCCTTGTCCGGGAGGCGTTAGCGGCACACCCGCCACCCACCCACGGCAGTCCTCGCAAATGACTTCCAGGCGCGCGCCCTGGCGGGAGGGTGGCTCAGCCAGACGCCACCTTCCGAACACTCCGCAGCAAGAAAACGTGGGCCGCGCAAAGAGCGTGGCGAACAGGGCCGGGCAGGCTTCGTTCCCTCCCGAGCGCCGTCAGCAAACACCCTCCCGAAATTGCGCACTCGGAGCCCTCTCTTGTGGCGCTGCGGAGGGCAAAAGCGGGGTGGGGGCGAGGACACCCCGAGTCTAGTTCCAGCCGTCTCCTAGCAGCTGTGTGGCTCAGGCAAGTCACCTCCCCTCTCTGTGCCTCGAGTGACAAAAGCGTAAAACGAGGAACCATCAGGCCTCTCGAGGTTGTCCCGCCCTGCGATGGCGAATCTAAGCCCCTTGACGCCTGGCTCTGCTCTCTCTCGGAGACTCTGGAAGGGAGGCCCGGGCAATGGCGCAGGACCAGCCTCAGAGCCCTCGGGCTTCCGAAAGCTTCGCCAGACCCAGAGACGGCCAGGAACCCGTCGCCGCAAGCGATGAAAAGCACGGTTCAAACCAGCTTGAGCAAAGAGGGACACGTTTTTGGTTCTTGGGTGTAGAGGCCAGCAGGCTACAGGCACGGTGGTGTCCAGGGGTTCGCACGGTGTCACCGTCTCACTTCGCCGCTCGGCCCCCCTCCCCGTCACTCGGACAGACGCGGCCCCAGTGGTGGCCGAGCAGCCCCAGCACCTCCAGCCGAACGTCCCTTGCTTGGCCCTGACGGCCAGAGAGCCTTCCTTTCCGGGCGGCTCCGGCAGAGCTCCCGGGACTGCCTTGGAGTTGCTCCCTGGTTCACGTGGCCGTCCCCAGTCCCGTCGCGGAGGCCGCGTTTAGATCCGGCCCCATCGTGAAGGTAGACTCAGCTGCGTCGGTTTCCCCTGGCTGCTGTACCAGCTTGCCACAAACGTGGTGGCTGGAAACAACACACACTTGGCACCTCACCGTTCTGGAGGCCAGTCTAGAAACCTGCACTGGGTCTGGGAAGTCCAGATGTCGGTAGGGCTGTGCGCCTTCTGGGAACTCCAGAGGAGAATCCATTTCTCTGCCTTCCCCACTTGCCGGGGCCCCTCCCTCCTTGTGCAGAGCTGGGACGGCTCCCGTCCACGGCGTCACTCCCACACCGAGTGCCCTGGCTCCCCTCTCCTTGGAAGGACCTTCGTCATCACCCCGGGCCTGTCCGCTAACCCAGGAGAAGCCCCCATCCCGGGGTCAGAGGTCGGCAACCTTAACGCCACCTGCGGCCTTCGCCCCCGGCCTGCAACCCAGTGTGGTCACGGGCTCCGCGGATCGGGCCCTGGCCGTCTTTGGGAGGCCGGTGCTCGCTGACCACACCCGCCATGCCGGTCATTCTCATTCTCATCGTCTGGAAATCGGGACGAGGGCGCCACCCTGCAGAGGGTCGCTCTGGGCGGGACAGATGCACGGCCCGAGTCGCAGCATAGAGCCCGGCGTGAGCGCCAGCCTGGGCCGTCTGCACGCCCGCCCCGTGAGCATCTGTCCCGAGATGCCGCCTAGTCGTCGGGGAGGAAAAGCAGCCACAGCTTGGGCAATGAAATAACGTGGAATAAGATAACAACTCAACTCGGGGCCTCCGAGCCCATGACCCCGACAGCCCCGGTGCTGTCCACGCCACCGAGGCTTGCACAGGGCGGGGAGCGCGCGTTTCCGCCAGACACCACGGCGCGTGAGGGCTCCAGGGAGAAGGAAAAAGCCGGCAGCTGTCCCGGGAGGGTCTGGGCGGGTCTGTGACAAGGACATTGTGGTGACTGACACCTATCCCCCTGCTTACCCCTCCCCCTTGGCTAGTCACAGATTCCCCGTAGGAAAGAAGGAACGGAGCGCCCAGCCTCTGGAGCGTTCCTTGGCACCTGGCATACAGTCGCCGCTCAATAAATGCGCTTCAATCCTAACAGAACCGAGATGAGTGAAGAGGTTTAGCCAGGGTGGGGCGAGTTCCACCTGCCCTGCTCGGGCTCCAAAGTCCCCCTGGTCTTACGGTGCCAGACCGGGAAATGCCTGGCGATCGAAGACGCAGCAGGACGAGACCCCGGAGGGCGGCAAGACTGGAGCCCTAGCCCCGGCTCTGCCACCGCCCGGCTCTGAGCCTCAGTTTCCCCACCGGCGAGTGGGCGAGTTGCCTGGTGCTGGCCACGGGGCGCACTCCTGACGTGGCCGCTTCAGGAAGAGCAAGAGGCAGCAGCCCTCAGCCCCAGGGACCGTCCCCAGCCCCGGCTGTCTCCGCCTCGCCCCAGCGAGGGCCCCGCGGGAACTGCAAGGGCTCAAGAGGCCGATTCCGCCAACCCCGCAGGGAGGGACCTGAGGCACAGAGAGTGGAAGGAACTGACTGAAGGACACACAGCCAGGAAGAGCTCAGGACCGGAGCTGCCACAGTCCCCGTCCCCCTCGCCCCATCCCGGCCTGCTCTGCTTACCTTCCCAGACAGCAAATACGAGGGGAATAAAGCAACACAGCGGAGACGCCGCGCCCGCCCTCGTCTCTCTCTCCTGCCAAGAGAGAGCTAATCACGGGTTTAATGGCCCCACTGGGGCAGGCCCGTCGTCTGACGGCGTGCGAGCCTCGGGGGGATGAGCCCTCGTCCCGATCGACCTTGTTTTCATCGATTCGCAAGCAGCTCGGCTGTCCGGGAAAAGGCAGCGCCAGCCACCCTCTCTGGGGCCCGCTGCCACGCGGCCGGGGCCTCCGTGACATCTGCTGACAAACGCAAAGCAAATGACACCCTCACCTGGGGGTGCGAGGGACGCCACCGCACCGGCCGGAGCTTGGAAGTAATTCTGCGTCTGAGCATCTCGCTGTGTCTCGACGAGAAGCACTGCCCGCCCGCCCGCCCGCCTAAAATATTAAAATTCCATACCCCACTCTCAGGAGAGAGTCTCTGGTTGTGAACATACAGATGCCATATGAGTTTTCTTTTTCTTTTTTTTCTTCTATAACGTTTCTTTTTGCCACCAGTTTTGTGGGTTACACAGCTGGAGGCGCTTCCCTGGGTTCTAAGGGCCTGGGCACGAGTCCCCTATTTGTCACCTAGCAGCTATTTGGGTCCTCAGGCCCTTCAGTCTCAGTTTCCTCATCTGAGAAATGGGTGTGCTAATGCTGACCTCACTGGGCTACTGCAGGACTAGACGAGGCAATGAAGAAAACAGCCTCTGTGCTTGGCTGAACCGCGTCCCCCTAAAATTGATCCACCTGGAGCCTCGGCGTCTGGGGATGTTCAGCCATAGTCATTTCAGATCCCGGCAGGTTCAAATGGGTCATGCTGAGTTAGGGTGAGCCCCGATCCAGGGACTGTGTTCTCAGAGGCGGAGAGAGGGCACACGGAGGGAGGAAGCCATGTGATGACAGAGGCAGGGGTTGGAGTGATGCCACCAGGAGCCAAGGACCACTGAGGACCGAATCCAGCAGAGGCCAGGAAGGCGTCCAGCCTGGAGCCTCCAGAAGGACCACGGCCGGCCCTCCGGACACCTGATTGCAGACTTCGGGACTCCAGACTGTGAGAGAAGAAATTTCTGTGGTCAAGCCTCCCCGTTTGTGGAATTCTGTGATAGCAGCTCTAGGAAGCAGGTGCAATTGCATAATAATAGTGACGTGTTGGCCTCGGCACACGCAGGCTTTGGGGTGGAGACCGGGCTATGAGCTTCTTTCACAGAAGGGGAAACTGAGCCCCCAGGAAGCCGAGTGACCGCCCATCCTCGTACTCAGGAAAGCAGAGGGGCGGACAGGGCCCCCTTCCCACCAGATCTGGCCTCCTGCTGGCGGGGCTGGCGAGGGACACCCAGCTCCTTCCGCAGCAGTTGGGGCCCAGACCCTCCCTGAGGCTGCCAACGCTGCAGGCTCCTAAGGGCCACAATGACGGGTAGGGTGGCATGGGGAGGGCACTGGGCAGAGACCCGAGTAGGTCTCCCGGGACACTCAGAGGCGCCCAGCCCCACGGCTGCTGCCTGCGCGGGACCCGCCGGCCAGTGCTGCCCCGGGCCACGTGTGCGGGGAGCGGGTGGCTGTTCACCCCAAGACCTGCTCTGAGCAGGACATCCCGGCCCCCCAGCACGGGAGGGTGCAAGAGGGGGCCTGGGGCCACAGCCAGAGGCCCTGGAGCATCGCGATGACCAAGGCAGAGCCTCCGCGGCCCCGAGTCCCCACCCTCGGCAGTGTCCCCCCCCGGCAGGGGTCCCCGTATTCCTCTGCACTTTCGCCTCCTTCCCGTTTCTATTTCGGTCACCCCACCCAAGGCCTCTGACTTCAACACTCCCCTCTAAGGGAGCTGTGCGGAGCGGGCTTGGAGCGCGGGTGCCGTGCGATTTTCCCGGTTCACGTTAGAACAGACGGCGATTAACACGGAGCGATGGTGCTTCCCATGCACTGTCCCGTGGGAACCACAGGTACAGAGCAGCCCGCCACCTGCCTCGCCAGTGTGGAAACTGAGGCCGAGGGCTTGCTTTGTATCACAAAGCAAACTGGTGGTGGAGCTGGGCCTGGTGCCACCTGGCTCCTTCCCACCGCCCCGCGAGGCCTTTCCCCGTCCCCGAGGTGGGCTCGCCGCAGCAGCTGGAGGCAGGGCTGCACCCTCATGCGCTGTCACCACTGCGGGCAGTAGGTGCTTTACCGAAGTCTCTTCATTCCCATTGTCGAACAGACCGAGAGTCGTAGTCTGTCCTGTCCCCAGCTCTGCCTACTATGTGCCTAGCACATAGTAGGTGCTTCACCACGGTCAGTCATTCCGTCTCGCAGGATGCAAGCTGTGCGCAGTCTCCTGTGCATGCAGTGCCCAGACGCCGCCTGACACATTGTCGTTGCCTGAGAAATACTCACTGAACAGCTCAATGAACGACTGGAGCGTGAGAACAGTCTAGATGGCTGCTTGACATAGCTGGGCTAAAAGTCCGCATGTCTGAATCCATCCGGCCATCAGGCAAAATTTCATCCAGCCCACACAGGCAGACGCCCTGGGAGGGGGAGGAATTTCCATAAATAATCCCCTGCGCTGATCCTCATCCGCAGGCCGATCGATGGTCAAGCTAAGACCACGTGACACGGCTGTCCCAAGGCTGCACCTCACCTCCCACCCTCACCCCAGAGGCCTGGCGCCTGGGCAGGGCTGGGGCCCTCCGACACCCCCAAGGGGTGGAGCCCCTGTCCTGAGTCGAGCTGGGGGTCCTCAGGCAGGGGACCCTCAGGCTGTCCCGACAGCCTGCCTGGAAAAGCTCAGTTTGTGCTGCCACGGAAGGTCACGCCTCCAGGACCTCCCACACCTGAGGCCCCTGCACCGGGCTGTCCAGGTGACCACGAGTGACACAGATCCCAAGAGCCTGCTGCAGGGCCGCCTGCTCCTCAGGTGGGCCGTCACCCCTTGCTAGGAAGCCCAGGGGTGCCGGTCACAGCTTCTTGTCACCTGTCTGCTCCCGGATCCCTGCAGCAGTCCTGCGTCTGGACCCCAGGATCGCCATCCCTCTCGGATGGGGGTGGAAACGGAGGCCCGGAGTGGTGCAGGATTTCAGTGCCTCCAACGTGCTTTGGCCTCACACAGAGCTGGCCCTCGCCACACCTTGCGGTCAGGCTCACAGGAGAGGAAAGGGGCTCAGGAGGTCAGGTAAGCTGCCCGGGGTCACACGGTCTGGATTCGAACCCAGCGTCGTCTGGCAGCAAAACCCATGCTCTGTCCACTACATCCCCCTCTTCCAGCCCAGCGTGATCCAAAGGCACTCTGGCTTGTGCGGACTGAGCACCTACTGTGTGCAGGCACTGAGCTTTGTGTGTCCCATGGGGGAGTCAGGAGAGGCATCTTCATCGTCACTTGCCATGGCTGAACTGTGTTCCCCCAAATCATGAGTTTACGTCTTAATCTCTGTGCTTCCAACTCAGAAATGGGGTCGCCGTAGACGTACCTGGTTAGGAGGGTCCTGGGGCAGGACAGGCCCCTAATCCAAGATGACTGACGTCCACGTGGGACCCAGACTCACAAGGAGAACCGCGTGTGGTGACGACGGCAGAGATTGGCGCTGTAGCCAAGGGACGCCGGGACTGCTGGCCGGCCGCCAGGCTAGGGGAGGCAGGGAAGGGCCCCACCACCCCCCACCCACCCCTGTGTTGGCCTTCCGCCTCCAGGGCTGTGAGAGAAGACTTCCTGTGGTTTAAACTTCCCAGGGCTTCGTCACAGGAGCCCCAGGACACTAGCGCCTCAGTTCGCAGACAGGAAAACTGAGCCTGCACCGGGGCTGGGAGTGGTGTCGCGTCACCCACTGACACCAGGCAGAGCCGGCCTTCTGCCTCCCGTGCCCGAGTGTGAAGCGCAGTGGTCGTGAGGTTCAGGCCAGGACGGCGTCCTCAGGAGGGGCCCCCGACGGGGCAGGCCACGGCGGCCTCACCCCTCATGGGCTTAGGGCCCTCCTATTGACACCACCCGGCCACGGCACACTGCTTGGGTCCTGAACACTGCACTGACCGTCACACACACACACACACACACCCCTCATCCCAACACACACACTCACCTGTACATGCACACGTGCACACACACCCAATACGAAAACACACACTCACACATACACACAGTGAATACCAACACACACACACCCCATCCCAACACACACAATGTACACACACCTCATCCCAACACACACACTCACCTGTACATGCACATGTGCACACACACCCTATACGAAAACACACACTCACACATACACACAATGAATACCAACACACACACACACCCCATCCCAACACATACAAATGCACACACATGCCATCCCAATGCGCACACTCACATGTACACACACAGTGTACACACACCCCATCCTAACACACATGTACGCACACACCGTTCCAACACACACACATACACACCCTGTCCCAACGAACACACCTCACACACATTCGCCCACTCCCAACACACACACACACACTCACTGTCGCACACACTCGCGCTCACACGCACACACTCCCCTGGCCTGCAGCAGTGCTGAGAGCTCTCAGTGATGGCTCAGGACAGACGTCCCTGCGGTCCCATCCCCAGCACAGCCACCTGTGTCCAATCGTGTCTGAACTCAGGCCACATGGTCCCCGGGACCCACCATGGGCATCGTGGCCACTCGCCCATCCACTTCTCTGTCCCCTCGGTTCCCCACATGCGTGCAGTGGCCAGACAAAGTACTGGACTTCCAGGGGAATTTAAATTTTAGATAAACAATGAGTAATTTTAATATATTTAGATATATATCTATACATATATAGTCTCAATATATTAATGTAAATATACAATGTATTGTATATATTATATTACAGTATATCACTGTCTATATCTTACTATAATAAATATAACATATTATATGCATTTATGTGCAGGAAATACTGAAAAATCTTACAGTAAGAAAGAAACTCTTCGTTACGTATCTGAAATCTGAAGTTTAAAGGGGCGCCTGCATTTTTATTTGCTACATCTGGCCACCCCAGCTGAGCGTGGCCTGAGCCCTCTTTGGGGACCAGCCCGAGTGACACGGCCACACAGCCCCCCCCTCCCGGCCCCGGCCACAGCCGGGTCAGGTCAATCAGTGCCAGCAAGACTCAGTTCTGGAACATTGCTTTGAGCCCTCTGGGAAGTGAACTTTCTCTTTTCTACTGACTTTAGATCTGGACCCAAATGGCAACAAGGGGGTGCTGACAGTCTTCGTGGGGCCGGGAGACGGGGTGGTCTGAGGACAAAGTCAGCACAGTGGGGGCAGAATTGGGGTGGGGGAACTCTAGCCTGGCCAGCTGGCCGGAGCTGCTGGATCCAGGCTTATCTGAAACTGCACCAGCTCTTGATTTTCTGGTTACAGCAGTCCCAATAAACTCTCTGTATTGCTAAAGCCAGTGTCGGGTGAATTTTCTGTGACCGCCACCCCAAGCACCCTGGCTTGTGCATGGAGCTGCGAGTCCCAGCCTTCCCAGCAAAGACACGTGCCCGGGCTTACGATCACTCCGCCCCCAGCTGCTCAGCAGGCTTTCTCAGCAGCGAAGCATCCACGCCACAGGCCTCTGGGGCCTGAGCGTTCTTGTTTGGGCTCGACTGACCTTGGAGGTCTGCACTTGGGAGCGCACGTGGCTCCGTTCGACCCGGGCCCCCTGCCAACACTTGGTCTCTGCTATCTGGGCAGTGATTTATCTTCTCGAGGAATTTCCTCACCTGAACGTGGTCCAGGGCAGGGACCCAGCGCAGATAGCATCGGAAACACATTACGGGCCCTGATAGTGCATCACAGGGAAGGAGCGGGAGGAAACGCACTTTATTGGTTCAGGCCTGCGGAGCCAGGAGGCTGCCGGCCAGGGAAACCATTCTCATTTCTAGAATTCTTTGGGAGTTGAAGAATGGAACAGAAATTAGGAGTGATTCAACTGGCCCAAATGAAAAGCAGACCAGAGGGGAGCCCGCGCCCTGAAATGGAACTGCCCATAAATCTCGCCGTAGCTAATCTAGCCTGGTTCTCCTGTGATTTCTTCCTTTCTCTGAATCCATGTCTTGGCAGGATCCCAGACAGGACTGGGGCAAGCTAGCCACAGTGCGAGACGACAATCAATCTTGGGACCGGAGAGGCCCCGCACGGTCATTCTTTTGCATGAAAAAGATATTTATTCCCAGATTGGAGCAGGCAGTGGCCACCTGAGTGGTGCTTCATTTCCTGAGCTGGAGGGTCCAGGACAGGGTCCACCCATCCATGCCTCCTCTCGGTTCCCACAAACACCCCCTGCGGGTCCTCATGCAGGAGGACGACGTATTTCTGAATAGAGCGATACCTTCTCAAGAAGAGCCTCAGGCAGGTCCCTCCGGAGGTATCTAGAAGAAGGCATTGTGATCATAGGAGAGGACAGCTCCATGAGTGTCACTGCCCCTGAGGACTCTCCAGTGGGGCCAGATGTGGGTGTAGACGACAGTGACGTTCATGACCCTGACCCCGCGCAGGCCTAGGCTAACATGTGTGTGTGTGTCTTCGTTTTTAACAAAAACGTTTAAAATGTAAAGAAAAATAAAATAACAGGTTTTTAAGATAGGAAAAAGCTTATAGAATAAGCATACAAAGAAAGAAAATAATTTTGTACAGCTGTACAATGCGTTTGGGTCTTAAGTGTTATCACAGAGTCAAACGTTAAAAAAATCAAAAAGTTTATAAAGCAAAACAATTACAGTAAGCTAAGATTAATTTATTATTGGAGAAAGAAATATTTTTCATAAATTCAGTGTAGCCTCAGCGCACAGTGGTTATAGAGGCTGCAGCCGTGGACAGCAATGCCCGAGGCCTTCACGTTCACGCAGCACTCGCTCACCCAGAGCAACCGCCAGTCCCGCAGGCTCATCCTCCGCACGTGCCCTACACAGGTGTACCGTTTTTAATCTTTTATACCATATCATGTTTGTTTGTTTGAGACCAGGTCTCACTCTGTTGCCGGGGCTGTATGCAGTGGTGTCATCATAGCTCAGAGCAACCTCAAACTCCTGTTCTCAAGCGATCCTCCTGCCTCAGCCTCCCTAGTAGCTGGGACTATAGGTATGCGCCACCACACCTGGCTAATTTTTCTATTTTTTAGAGATGGGTTATTGCTCTTGCTCAGGCTGGTCTCAAACTCCTGGCCTCAGGCAATCCTCACCCCTCAGCTCTCGAAAGTGCTAGGATTATAGGTGTGACCCACCGAGCCCATCCTATACCACATTTTTCCTGTGCCTTTTCTATGTTGGGCTATGTCAGAGACACAAGTACTTACCATTGTGCGACAGCTGCTGTCAGTATTCAGGACAGTAACACACTGTACGGGTTGGTAGCTGAGGGGGAATAGGCCAGACCACATAGCCTAGGTGTGTAGTAGGCTGTGTCATCTAGGTTTGTGTGAATACCACTCTACGATAGTCACACAATGACAAAATTGTCTAACAACCCATCTCTCAGATGTATCCCCACCGTTAACAACAGGTGACTATGTAGTTTTATATGGGAAACCAAATGGCCCAGCCCATCACTGGATATCACAGTCCCCACTTCATCTGCAACACCGATGTCAAGGGCTGTAGCTCGGGTTTCTGTATATGCTCCATTGTGACCTTATGCGGCCGCGTCACAGACGAGGGCCATCGAAGACTGAAATACAATGTAGCGCGTCACTGTATTTAAAAGCATGTAGTGAACCCCGAAGAGCCGGGAACTGCTATTCTAGACCAGTCCTGTGTGATAGAAATATAACGTGAGCCACATTTCAAATTATCTAGGAATCCCTTTAACAAAAGAAAATAAAAAGTAAAAAGAAATAGATGAAATTAATTTTAATAATACATTTAATTTAAACCAATATACCCAATATACTATCATTTCAACATAGAAGCAATTTATTAATATTTTCATTTCTTTTTTTATATTAAGTCTCCAAAATCCACTGCGTATTTCACACTTGTGGCACGTCTCAAGTGAGACCTGGCTCATTGCAAGTGCTCAGTAGCCACCAGTGACGAGTGGTTGCGGGATTGGTCGGATTGGACCGTGCGGGTCTAGAAGGTGTCAGGGTTGGAGAACACCACTGCTCCCTGACCAGGCTGCCCAGAGGGGAGGCGCAGTGACCTGCCTTCTGGTTCCTTCCCTGTCCTGTCCTTGCTCAATGTTCTTCCCTGTCGGGTGTTGACCCCCCTCCCCACGCTCCAGGGTGTGGTGCTCTGCCCCTTGGGGTGGCCACTGGAGAATCCAGAGCACCTAAGGGTCCCCCCCAAGCAAACCTGAGACCTGAGCAGCTGTGGCCCCATTGCCAGGGGCATGGTGTGGACTGTGCCCGACCAAGATGTGGGCATGAGACAGCAGCAGAGGCGGCCAGTGGCTTATGACCTTGGGGACAGAACGGGCCATGGATGTAGCTCAGGGAGCCAACAGGACCATGCCCAACCTGGGGCGGCACTCAAACTGGGTACACACACCCTCCCACCAGGCATTCCCACTCTCGGTTACCCATCCCACCGTCTCCATGACAGGCAATGAGATCATTCCTCCAAAAATAAAGTTGGTGTAAAAATTAAATCAATTAGCATTCTAAAGCACTTACAACAGTAACAGGCATGTTAAGAACCAGCACATACGTGTTTGTAAATAAGTAAACAAATCTAGACATTTGGGGAGAAAATGATGTGCATAGTTTCTGATTTGTGTTTTGTCCTTTGGCTTACTTAATTTTTTTTTTTTTTTTTTGCCGGAGTTACACAGATATCTGCTCTGTTTCCCTCCCATAACCCTTGGCTGGAGCAGGGAGTGCAGGAGGGATGGTGTTGAGAGAGCCCGGCCAGGCCCTAGGGTCCACTGTCCCACTTGAGGGCCACTCTCCCGCCACACTGGCTCCACCCTCTCTCACTGTGGCTGGGCAGTGACTGCCTCATTCTTCCAGAATCAGGACTGGTGCTGAGAGCATCACTTAAAAATAAAGGGAGATGGGGGAGCTCAATATGCTGAGACTATGGTATTTTCCCAAGTCGCCTGCAGGACAGAACAATAAAAACTTTATCCTTAATAGCATTTTGCAGGATTTTGCCACAGGAGATGTTCTTCTCCCCTCCGGAGTTTGGAACGATTCTTGTCTGCCTCACATCCCATCCTCAGTCGCGCCAGCCCCTGCCACCCTCGTCCTCACCGTAGACTGTGCAGCCAGCCGGCCTGCACCTGCCCGGCCCCCACCCGAAAAGCTGTCTACACGTGGCCACTCCGCCCTTGGAATTCCTCTCCGGGGAGGGGAAGGGGAAGCGCAGGCAGCCCCATCATCAGTGCCCCTCCCTTTCTTACTTCTCATCTGTAGATAAGAAGGTGATGTCAGAAGACAAAAAAACCAACAGAAAAGAAAACCCCAAGCCTCCAGTAAATTTAATTTCATAAAAACCAATATGATAAGAGATGTTAAAAATTGAAGGGGAAAAAGGAGGGAGGAAAGAAAGCTCCAGAATAATATATAATACAGTGATAACGTGTATGCATTGAAGCATCAACACATAATTATGAATGCATAGTGTACAAGAATATGTGTTACATAAATGCATAGAGAAATCTGGAAGGATACACCTCAAACTTTGAACAGTGGTTTCTCTGGAGAGGGGCATGAAATCAGAAATGGGAAAAAGAGGACAGGGAAGTTCTGATTTGTGCTCTACACATCTCTATTGTTTAAATTTTTAAAGGTAATATTTTTAAAAATAATCTTTAAAAAATTAAAAGGGAATCTCCCATGAGATTAAAAATAAATGTAAATTGCACTACAAGCAAGGGGTCTTCACAAAGTTCATGGAAAATGCATATTATGAAAAAATTATGCAAGCATTTCAAATTTTTTTTGTAAATAAAAATAAGCTGATACTACTGTATTATAACATGTCTGAGCAGGATCTAGTGTGAGGCACCGAGACGGACAAAGCATCAGTTTGAAAAGAGCGACATAAATCTGCTAAAATGGAAGTGAGAATATACATCAAATTTATCACAAAGAATGGTGAAGTCATTGACAGTTTACACAAAGTTGTGGGGACGATGCCACCAAAGAAATCAGCAGTTCACCAACAGATAACTCACTTTCAGAAGGGACAAGATAATGTTGAAGATGAAGCCCATTGCAGCAGGACATCCACATCAATTTTCAAGAAAAAAAAATTCATCTTGTTCATGCTCTAATTGGAGAGGACTGACGAGTAACAGCACAAATAACAGCCAACACCACTGACCACTCGACTGGTTCGGTTCACACAGTTCTGACTGAAAAATTGAAGTGGAGCAAACTTTCCACTTGACAGGTGCCAAAACTGGCGCACCCACATGAGCTGCAGGCAAGAGCAGGGCTTTCAGCGAAAATTTGTAACAAGTGGCACCAAGATCCTGAAACATCTCTTTGAACCATCATGACAGGAGATGAAACATGGCTTTGCCAGGGTGATTCTGAAGACAAAGCTCAGTCGAAGCGGTGGCTTCCAAGAGGTGGACGTGGCCCAGTCAATACGAAAGCGGGCCGGTCGAGGGCCGAGGTCATGGCAACAGTTTGGGGGATAATTAAGGCATTTTTCTCGTTGACTGTCTGGAGGGCCAAAGAACCACAACATCTGCTTATTATGAGAGGGTTTTGAGAAAGTTAGTCAAAGCTTTAGCAGAAGAATGCCTGGGAAAGCTTCACCAGAGGGCCCTTCTCCACGGCGACAGTCACCGCAACGGTGCTTCCGCTCATTCTGCTCATCAGACAAGGGCAATTTTGTGAGTCTTGACAGGAAGTCATTAGGCATCCACCTTACAGTCCTGATTTGGCTCCTTCTGACTTCGTTTTGTTTCCTAATCTTAAAAACATCTCCAAAGGGCACCCATTTTTCTTCAGTTAATAATGTACAAAAGGCTGCATTGACATGGTTAACTCCCAGGACCCTCAGCTCTCTAGGGATGGGTTGAATGGCTGGCATCATCACTTACAAAAGTGTCTTTACCTTGCTAGAGCTTGTGTCGAGAAACAAAGTTTATATGTTTTATTTTTATCTTTTGATTCCATTTTTCCAGGAAATTTTTGAAGTCTCCTGTATGGCTTTTTGGGGGAATAGGTGAAGAATTGTCATATACTGCCAGTAAGAGTATATATTGATACAATCATTTTGGAAGATACATTTTTAGTATCTATTAAAATTTTAAATATGCAAGATAGTACACAGCACTTACATTTTTCTGAGGAATGTGCACTAAAGGGCACAGATTAGAACATCTATTGCAGGACTCCTCATAATAACGGAAACTGACAACACCTCCACAGGAGGCTGGCAAAATAAACTATAAAGTGTCCAAATCAAGACATCCATTGTAGCCTTTAAAAAGATGAAGCAGAGTTACACATCATGATGGGGAAAGTTCTCTCAGATACTTTTTTTAGGGAAAAAAGAGAATTGCAGAGTTGTCTTTCTAATATAACACATTATATATTTTCTATGGGCACCTACTTACGTGTGCCTCACATGAAATGCACAAACTGCATGGTGGCCACCATGCTGGTCTCCAAATATTTCTGATCAACTGCACTTCTGGCCCATCCTAAAGTTGGGTGGGAACATGTCACCACTCTGCCCAATAAGGTGTGAGCGAAGCACCATGGGTCCACCACAAGGCATTTAATTGGGGCTGTGCAACTCCTCAGAGCTCTTTTTGTTCTGATATGACAACCAGCTAGCTTTAAGATGATAACCCCCTGACAACCTTATCCCAATGAGCAGAGCCCCCTCCCAACCCAGATGTACATGAAGCTCTGAAGCCCAGAGATCTGCGCTGTGTGTTGTTGTTGTTTTTGTTGTGGAATAACCCAGACTTCCCTGACAGGTACACTGTGTCACCCTAAGGGAAAAACTTGAAGGTCGGGTACCACGGACAAAGGGCACCTGTCTGTCATGCTTCACTGTTTACAAAGAGGATGGCCAATGCACAGCTTTTGCAGCTAACAGTATAATCTATACATATATGAATTGGGTAATTAAAATCAATCCTTTAAAAGAATGAAAAATCTAGCAAAGAAAAGTACTAAAAATAAGTATCCAAGAGTCTTGGCTTTTGGAGCAAGAAGTGGACTGTGATGGGCAATTTTGTGTCAACTTGGCTGTGCCACAGTGCCCGGATATTTAGTCAAACATTATTCCGGGTGTTTCTGTGAGGGTATTTTGGATGAGATTAAAATTTAAATTGGTGGACTCTGAGTAGAGCCAATTGCCCTCCATAATGTGGGGTGAGCTTTATCCAATCAGTTGAATGTCTAAACAGAACAAAAACACTGGCCTCCCACTAGCAAGAGAGAATACCGCCCCCCCCAGACTGTCTTCCCACCTCATCTACAACATTAGCTTTTCCTGATTCTACTTTGGACTTGAACGAGAACATTAGTTCTCCTGAGTCTCCAGCCTGGTCTCTCACCGGCAGATTGTGGACTTGCCAGCCTGCATAATAATCATGGGAGCCAATTCCTCTGCGGGGTTTTGAGTCACAGAGCCTGGGTTCAAGGCCCAGCTCCTACTCCTCCTAGCCTGGAACCCTGAACATGAGGCACAGTTTCCTCATCTTCCAACTGAGGATAATAATAATCACTGCTCTCCCACCACCAACATTTGGCTGTTCAGGAGTCGCTGAGCTGGACCCCATGGAAGTGCTTTCGTGGGTGTGACACAGGCAGTGGCAGCTCACGCTGTTGCCATCCTGACGGCGATGCCCCAGCCCTTCCCGGGCCCCACAAGGCCCCACTGATCCTCCCATCACCGCCTTTGGGGGCAGCAGGGGGCTGCTGGCCGTGAAGGAGAAATCCTGACTGGACATGAGGGACGGGGTTAGAGTAAGTCACGGCATCCTCTCAGCTGCCTCCTCCTTGGCTGCACATGGCCTAAGAGACCTTTTCCCTACAGTCTTTCCTGATCATTCCCGCCCCCGCGCCTTTCCCAATTTGGAGCACCAGCGGTTCCCGAGAAGCGGACTCCACTTCCGCCTCCTGTGATGAGCACATGACCTCAGCTAAGCCAATCACCACGTTCCATCTCTCTAGCTAGGGCGAGTGGGTCCAGGGTGGCCACGTGACCCGACACTGTCCAATCAAGCGAATGTCAGGACTCTCGCTGAGGCTTCTGGGAGAGAGACCCGCTCTCTTTCCCGGGACCCATCTTGGAGCCATCTTCAGAGCGAAGCCGTCGCCGCAGGAGGCGGGGTGAGGGGCGGGACCTTGGGGACATGGGCTGGCTGCTGGGCCCTGAGTTCTCTGGGGTTGTTTTTGCGGTACTTTGGGCAGTAAGCGCTCTGACTGTTACGCAGGTTGAGTCTGGCGGTCTGTTGTGAGCGAAACGCTGGAGTCGCTTGCTCAGGTGCAGGTCGTGCTTCTTCCCCGGGAGGGCGCGTGCTGACGGCTGCGTGAGCGCCAGTGCCTGGGCCCCGCGGCGTTCGGCCCCTGCTGCTCCTCTCCCTGCGCAGCACAGCCCTTCGCGGCGGTCAGCGAGGAGGCCCGGCCCACGCAGGCCGAAGCACAAAGGGTGCCGTCGGGGCCGGGCTTTCCCCACCCCTTGTCCTGCTTCCTGTGGTGGCTGTCCCCGTGTGTGACCTCTGGCAATTTCCAGAACCAGGAGCAGGAGGACTTGTCTTTCCCAGTTGAATGGCACTGGCATGCCTGGGTCCCCTGCCATCGCGTGCCACGCACCATGGCCAGAGAACGATGCTGTGATTGGCTAGGCCAGTCATGTGACCCGGGAGGAAGCTCAACCTGATTGAAAGTCACTACTGAGGCGGGCACAGGTTAGTCCCACAGAGGTGCTCACAGAAGGGCGCTGGATGGGAGCAGAAGGGACACAACAGAGACCTCCTCCCAGTGGGCTGTGTAATTAGATGATCGTTGTTTAAATGGTTAATGTTCTACGGGAGTCACATGCAGTCCAGGTTCCTCAACCTGCCGACATTCCGGGCGGGGGATTCTTTGTTGTGGGCCATCCTGTGCAGTGTTTTTACCAGCATCTCTGGCCTCCACCTACTAAATGCCTGTGGCGCACCACCAAGCGACCAAAATGTCTCCAGACCTTACCAGATGCTTCCTGGGGGAGGGGGAAATGGCTCCTGGTTGAGAATTGCAGATATGATCTTCAGGAAATGTTTAAGCTGACCATTTGTCCATCTTGCTCCCGTCACTTCCTGGCTAGAGCTAGTGCACTGAGCTTCTTCACCCACGATCACTGAACTTTTCATTCATTCACTCCCTCAGTGAATAGTTGCTGAGTATGTGCTATATGCCAGGTAGTGGGTTATGCTCATGTGCGGGGCAGAGCTGGTGCCTCATTTTTCTTTTGTGTAAATTGAGGGGAAGTGACCGGAACTTCTGGCCCTGTACTAGTCAGGCTTCTCCAGAGAAACAGAAGCAGTAGGATGACACACATCCTCCTGGGGCTCATGAGACGGGCATGGAGGCTGGCACACGGTGGGCAGCAGGGAAACCATGTGTAGGAGCCCCAGTTCCCCAGGGGGCTTCTCTCTCAGCAACTCTCATCCCCTTGGCCTTCCCCCAGCCATTCAGAACACTTCTGCCCCGCGGCCTACCTACCCTCCATGCGACAGCAAAAGGCAAAATGTCACCCCTGGTTCAAATCTCTGTCACCTTTCTTTGCTCCTGTCATGAAGCACAAACTCCTATGATGGCCCCCAAGGCATGGGAGGTCTGAGAACAACCAGCCTCATCTCCTGCCATTGGTTTGTTTTTGGGCCTCCAACCACAGCTGCCTCCTTGCTACTACTCATAGGCACTGTGAGACGGAGAGCCATGTCTTATTGATGGAGTCCCAGGGTCAAGCACACAGTAGGGACACAGCAAACATCTGTCAAATGAAATGAATGAATTTCTCAGGAAGCTTCAAGGGTCCAAGAGACTTGACACGTCCTTGTCAGGTCTGGCCTAAGATGAAGATAGAAACTTTCTCTGTCCTGCGTGGAAGAACCCCAGAACCTTCACTGCCCAACTGCCTTCGCAGCCAGGGCACAAGGAGATGAGCGTGCTGTTTGGAACTGCCAGGAGGAGGGCCCCCAAAAGAGGTGGACAGACAGCTGGGGGTGCCTCTTTTTGCCCTGCCTCCTGTCCTTGACTGGGTCCCTCAGAAGTTGACTCTAAGTTGAGAATTCAAGTGCAAATGGATATTTTTGCAAGATAGAGAAAGGGGAGTCAGAGAGAGGGAGAAAGCCAGCACCGAGCATACTGAGCAGGTAATGGGCAAATGGAGGTCAGTCCTGCTGGAGTCTTGGGGGAGATGGCGTAGAACGTGCCTCTCAGAGTCACCCCACCCAAGAGGCACGGGAGCTGGGATGTGTATCCACCAGCTCTCCTCCACCCCTGGTGGCTTCTCCCAGGGCTCCCCCAGCTCGGCCACATGGGCAAAGAGTAAACCCTCTGGCGAGTCACAGGGACTTGGAGTGGGACACCCTCAGCATTTTCAGGAATGGTGAGAGCTGTTAGTCCCCCAGGCCTCCTCCTTCCTGCCTGGAACACAGAGGCGTTGTCTGCAGTTCAGCCGCCATGTTACACCATGAGGCACTTTTGAGAGTGGAAGCCACATGCTAAAGATGGAAGTGGAAAAAATCTAGAAAACACCTGGGTCCTTGCTAACACCAGGAAGCTGCCACCACAGCTGTGGACAGCCAACTTTCAAACTGGAAGGGGAAGTCAATTTCAGTCCTAAGACATTGCCACTTCACTGTTGGTTACCAATGACCGGATGCTTCTAACTGATTCATCATGTGGACTGTTCCTGTGCCCATTGTGAGCTCCAGTAGTGCTGCCACTGCCACTGCTGATGGCAATGATGCCAACGATGATATCTAACACAGGTTTCTTCTGCACTTGAGCACTTCACATGCCTTGACTTGTTTAGTCTTCATATCGACCCCATAGGAGGTGGCTACTAATATTATTCCATTTCACAGATGAGGAGACTGAGGCACAGAGATGCTACACCTCCTGCCTAAGGTCGCACAGCCTATGACAGCTGTCTGGCTCTGGAGCCCCCACTCCTACTCGTTACAACAAATAACCTCCTCCTCAGGCGGAGAGCTTTCCTGGCATCTCAGAAAGCCATTTTGTTCCCCCACTGCTTCCCGTCTTAGGACTTTCTAGAATGACAACTCTGAGACTTCATTTTATAAGCGAAACAAACCCATCAGGCTTACCAAAGTAAAGAATATGATCTCCCAACAAGCCTTTCTCATGACAAAGGTGCCTCTTTGCAATTTATTGAAGCTTTTCATTAGACGATGGGATGGAAGGTGGAGAGAAAATTCCTCAGAGCCTGTGGAGAAGGCTTTGGTTCCATAGAGCCTGACCGCTGAGGGGCACAGAGACCTTCCACGACTGTCCTGCAGGAGTTGTTGCAGCAGTGTGTACAGCTCCTGTCACAGCTCTTATTCATTTGACCAGGGAAAGAACCGAGCGGCACAGGAAGAGTTGGAGAACAGCCTTTTCTACAGCAGACTCAGCACACCTAGTTACAGCTCTCTTCGTGTCTTCCAACGTTCTTCCCTTCCTGCCCTTCTGCCCCTGCTGTTATACCCTTGGTAGGGCTCTAGAAGCGTCCAATCAACTACAAGCTTTAACATCCGATGAGCAACAGGCTTTAACATCCAATCAACAACAAGCTTTAACATCCAATCAAAAACAGTGGGATTCAAAACTTACCCAATCAGGATCACGCAAGTAGCATGGCTGGAAACAGGCAGTGGCACGTGGGCCTAGGGGCATTCCGGCACGCGGGGCCCCCGGGGGGTGCCTCTCTGCCACGGGGCCAGGCCCCAGCAGCGTGCTCTCCAACTGGCCACGTGCAGCGCTGGCCCGTGGAGATGCAGAACTACGGGGAGGCGGCAAGGAGCCGAGGCCCGGCGCCCAACATTTTCCGCATCAGAGTGAGCCAGGTGGTGAGGGTTCAGCGAGGGACACCCAGTGCTGCGGGCGTAGTAGGTGCTCCGTGGGAGTGCTGGTGGGGCTGAGAGGGGCGGGCAGTGAGCCATGTCACACGGGAGTCTGGGAGTCCTGGGTTCAGTCCCTTCTTCACCTCGTGCTCCAGGGAGAATGACCCAGCCTCCCTGTGCCTGCGTCTTGTGGCCTGTGGGTGGCGGCTGTTGGCAGCTCCCACTGTCAGTAGGAGAGGGCTGCGGTGAGGAGAATAGGGCCATGAGATTGCCACCTGGGGCCTCCACCGTGAAATCAGACCTCCAGGACTGGTGCAGAGACTCCTCCAATCAGCGACAGGTCCCTGTTCTGCCGCTGGGCCTGTGCCTTCAGCTCTCGGGGGCTCCTTCCTCATCTGTGAAAGGATGACAGTAGAGTCTCCTTATCGTGGCCCTTAGCCACGTGTTCGGCCAATATTTATCAGGCATCTACCATGTGCCAGACCCTGTGCAAGGCCTGGGGGCTACAGCAGTGAACAAGACCAAGGAGGCCCCTCCCTCACAGGGGGCACAGTCCTGGGCAGGAGGCGGACACTCTCGACATGACCTAATGCATAAATGCAAAAGTGTGATTGTGACAAATACTGCAAAGACAAGGGACTATGGTAGGGTTTGACCTTGTCACATGCAAAGGTCCTGTGGTTGAAATGATTAGACAAGATAAAACATATACACCTTTAAGACTCAGTGGCCGGAAGATGCTACAAGGGAGTGGTGGTAATATTTCCTAAGGGCCAATGCTGGGCAGCATTTACGTCAACTAACAAACTGGCCTTGCGATTTCTGCACTTAGCGAGCCACCTTCTGCCTACAGGTAGAAATGGGCGGGTCATTCATTCCCCGGGATAGATATTCCTCATGAACAAACGCAGTGGCCTTCGGGTTTGATGTGAGAGCAGGTCAAGGTGCCGAGTGGGCCATGCTAAGCAAGCTGGCACAAGTGGGTGGTCCCCTGCCTTACACTAACTTCACCCAGGTCGTCAACCCCACCTAGCAGGGTGGGGCGGGGCAGCCAGCAGCATTTTGCAAAGGCATGTTTTCTCCCCCACTGGGGTTAATTAGGATAAGGAGCTCAGGACACGCTCGTTTCCATGTCATCCTTGCCCAGATCGCAGGCAAGTTCCCTGGCCTGGCTCCGGGCACGCCGGGTGCTCCAGGAGGCCCAGCCCTGTGCCTTCCAGACGGCCGCCGAGGGGCGCAAACATCCTAGGAGCAAATGCAAACTTGGCATTCTGCGTCTCCGTGCAAAACAGGAGGACGGCCGGCCCCAGTGGCAAACAGAGGCTGCGTTTACATGTCGGCCCCGTGACCTCATTTCTAAATTCAAACAAGGTAATGGCTCCTATAATGGGCTGCCGGGGCCTTGACCTGAGAACGCATATTTTATCCTCGCCTTGTTGGGTCAGGATTCCCAAAAGGCTCGGCAGCGACCTGACAAAGCATCAAGGCGTCCCTGGAAAGCTTGTCGCCGGCTGTGAGCCTTAGCAGCAGGTCTGGGGACCAGGCCAGACGCCAGTCCATCTGCCAGCGGCCCTGGCCCCAGGGTCGACTCCGTGTTTACACGACCCGCCTCCAAAACGACGCTCCGTGCAGCCCGCTCAGGGCGGGCAGGGAGATGGCCATCCTTATTCCAGAAACTGCCGCCTCCCTGCCAGGGGCTGCTCAGATGTCAGAAGGCACCTCGGGTCCTCCTCAAACTTTACTATCGGGGACAGCAAAGCCGAGAGAGGGCAAGGTCACAGCCAGAGTGACAAAGCAACCAGAGCACAACCGGAAGAGAGAGCCTCACCTTCTCTGGGCACCCGCAGTCGGCCCAGGCCGCCCGGCACGTCCCCAACACGCCACCCGGACAGCTCGCCTCTCGGGACCTGGCCAAGGCCCTGTTTCTGCTGGGCCTTTCCCGACTCTTCAGGCAGGCGCCAGAGCCCTGTCCCTGCCCCCGCAGCCCAGGTTTCTCCCCCAACGTCACTCACCCCGCACCGTCACTGCCGGCCCTGTCTGTCTCCTCACAGCGTAAACCCCATGATGACAAGGGCCACGGTGCCCACGCTTGTGTCTTGGTGGTAGAGCAGGCACATACGCACAGGCTCACACACTTGCACACACACATGCACACACTCGTGTGCGCACACATACATGCTCACACACATGCACACACTCGTGCACACATGCATACGCTCATGCTCACAGTGCACACACTCGTGCACACACATGCACACACCTGTGCACGCACATATGCTCCTACACACATGCACACACTCCTGCACACACATATGCTCACACACGCACACAGGCTGGTGGCTTGGTCCTGACGATGGCCGTGGAAGTGGGCGGGACTGTTGTAACCTGCCCAGGTTTTGAAAGTTGAGCCACTGGGGTTCCTGACCCTGTGGAGCGGGTCTTTCTGGTGGGGCACATCTTGGGGAACCTGCATTTCCTGAGGTTCCCCAAGATGTGCTGGCCTGTCAGAGGAAGCCGGCGTTGCCCCGGCCCCAGGGGCCACCCAGGGAAGAGGGAGGGTGCTTCCCAGGAGGGGCCCAGGCTCCCCTTCTGGGGCCCTGACCCAGGAAAAAGACTGCAGGGAAGGAGAGAAGCTGTTGTGCTTTTGTCCCGGGGAGAACATTCTGTGGCTGTCCCCAAAGTGACAGGCATCCCCGTCTCCGTGCGGCTGCCCTGGCCATCCATCTTCTGCAGGATGTCTGAGTGTCTAGACGGATTTGAGGGGCCAGAGACTGGAGTCCCGGGGTGGTTCTCAGACTGGGCACAGGGCGTCTCTGCAGAGAAGAACTAAGCAGAGACAGACGCGGCCCCTGCCTGCATGGCTCGTTACACAGGAAAACACTTGATTCCCGTCTTTATCAGCTGACAGCTGCCAGCAGATGAAGCTGATTTTATTTAGGCTTTCACACACCAGCAAGATAAACATCCCAGGACTCCAGTCTTCACAGGGGGGAAAAGATAAAATGAATGAAGTCAGAATCTTGAGCAGGTTTCTGGAAATCTGAGCAAGAGTGGGCCCGCAGGACTGGGCCTGAATTACAGGTGAGCAGTGGGGGGGCGTGGAGGGAGATGGGCCGGAGGGACCTGGGGCCGGAGTTGAGAAAGACGGGCTGGTCCCAGCCCAGGGCAGGAACGGACCCGCTGGCAGAGATGTCGTAAAGAGGGGGCCCTGCCAGCTTCTGCCCCAGAGGGCCCCAGAAGTCAGTCGGGGGTGGGGAAGGGCTGAGGCTGCAGGAGCCGACCACCGTGGCTTCGATCCGGCCCTGCCGCCTGCAGTCTGCGTCCGTGGGAACAAGTCGCTTTGCTTTCCTGTGCCTCAGTTTGCCCTCGGGAGCGTGGGCAGAAAGCTTCGAGTGAAGCTCTGTACAGAGCAGTCACGTGTGTGCGGTCCCTTCCCCGGCGGGAAGGAGGCCTGGCAGTGAGTGAGTGCGGGGTTGCCCTGGGCCCCAACCTCACGTTCCGCCGCTGAGCCCAGCGGCGCTGTGCCCCTTGTAGCTGCCCAGTTGCTTCCACGGTGGCTTCTGAGAGCCCGGCTGCTGTGTGTCACCAGCTCCTGGTCCCAAGTCTAGCAGGGGCCCCGAGGGTGGAGTATGGCCTCAGCTGGTCCCCCGGTCCACCTGCCACTTACCCACTTGGAGTTTTGCATGGAATTAATTGGAAGAAAAATTGTATGGCTTTAAAAAATATTAAGAGCATGCACGAGGGAGGTAGTGCGTTATCAAAGGACAGTTCAGGGTGCCTTGTGGTGCCGGCACTGCCCGGGGCCTAGACTGAGCAGGTGGAGACAGAAACCTGCCCAGGTGATGGCGGAACGTGCATCCACAGGAACAGCTGAGTGCAGGGCTCCTGGGGGCATCCAAGTGGGACAGATATGTCCCATCAGTATCACGGCTGGGTCTGGATGCTGTGCTGAAGTTTTGCAGAATGTCCTCATTGGAGGAACGGGGCAGAGTGGACAAGGGCCCTCCCTGCATTATCCCTTCAGCTGCATTGGCATCTGCAAGTATCTCAATTAAAAAATAGGAACATGTAAAAGACAGTATGAAGACCTCTGAACTCGATCTCTGAATGCTCTTTGTGTAGCCGTTAATTTATTATAAAAATGGAATCCAACAAACTTCTTCTACTCAAACAATATGCATTAAGCACTGCTGTGTGCCAGGCACTGCTCCAGGGAGCAAGGCGGCAGCCAGGTGCAGATCCCTGTCTCTCCTTGTTACTTAAATCCGGTGGGGTGACAGAGCACAGATGGGCAAGTACCTGATTGCACAGGATGCTTTGAAACATGACACGCAGCGGCACCTTGAGGGCTGCCCAATGGCCTGAGGCCTGAATCACAGGCAGAACCCAGCCGTGGAGATCTGGGCTGCAGGGTTCCCAGGCCGCAGGGCACAGGCCGTGAGTGAGAACAAGGGCAGCCTCGAGAGTCGTCAGAGCCCCTGGGGCGGAGGACACCAGCACTCGAGGAGGGGACGGAAGGGGTCAGGGCTGGCAAGGGCAGAGCCAGCAGGGCCCGCACGGCACAGTGAGGGCTGGGGCTTCTCCCTGCATCCCACGAGGAGCCCCCAGAGCATTTCAGGCAGGGCGTGGCGTGATGGGTCACGTCTGTAAAACCTCATTCTGGCTCCGGGTCCCTTCCAGCTCAGAGGCTGAGCTTCTACCCAGCATTTGTGAAGTGCCCACGGAGCAGGGCCAGGTGTTGCTGGGCCCAGCAGAGGCCCGGCCTGGCACCTGGCTGGTGGAACTGGAACTGATGACGGTCGGCGCCCATGGGGAGGGTGAGCATCAGGGCCTGCGGGTCCCTGGCAGAGGGGCACCCTCTGGGGCACCTGGGCATCACCTGCCACAGCTGGCGATGGTCTCTGCCAGCACCCAGGCCCTGCCTGCCCCTGGCCCTGCACGCAGCCGTGACTCCCCGGGGCAGGCACAACGATGGCATCTGCACGTGCACCCCCACGGGGGTGCATCAGCCCTAGGCCAAGACGCGACAACAGGGCCAGGCAGAGGGAGGAGGGCCCCAGCCCTCCCCACCTCCCAGGCACCCAGCGGGCTATGGGCTGCTGGAGGGGCCGCCCGCCAGGTCCAGGTGCTCACAGCTCGGTGGAGAATTCCCAAAGTCATCGGTTGGCAGCCAGATCAAAAGCAGAATAGAATTCAGACAGCTTCTCGTACACGGTTTATTTCTAATTAATTCCTCACTGGCACATGCAGAATGTGCACTCTCTCCCTCCTGGCTCTCCCAATCCCATACATATTTAAGAGCCTGACAGCTTTCCTCCTGCTAAATATAACCCACAGAGTAAGCTGTGAGCTCGTCGTGAGTCGGTGGTCCTCACCCCAAGCCTCGCCGGGTGACTCTGCTCTTCCGCTCCTCCCCGCCAGGCTCACGGTGCTCCCCGCCCGGTGACCAGCCCCGGCCCAGGCACAGACCCAAGTGCAGTGGACACGTGTTGCTTTTGTCTATCCGCGTCTGTCCCCGCTCCTCTGGGGCGAGCACGCAGGCTCTCCTTTGGGGAACAGAGCTGATTCCACATCCGGCTCCCAGGGTGGTGTCTGCCCTGAGCCCTCCAGCCGCAGCCGTGGGCTCAGGGACGTCACTCAAAACGGGCCCCCGAGAGCCATGCCTGGGCCTTCTGCTGGCGCCAGGAGAGAAGCACCCTCTTCACTTGACCCGACGTGCAGGGAAATCCCGAAGCTTCTGGCGGCCATCTGCTCACAGGGAGGGGAGTGGTGGACGGAGGCTGAGGCCACGGTGGAGGGACACAGTGCCCAGGGGCAGGGACTGTGAGCAAGGCTGAGTCACGTCGCTGGAGTGTCTTGATCCAGCCATACCTGAGGCTTATCCAGTCACACAAGCCACGTTGCACGAGTGAATTCCCTTTCTTCCTTAAGCTAGTTGAGACGGTTTTTATTGCTTACGACCAAGAGTCTGGATGCCACCAATGCCATCCCAGCCTGGTTGCTGTGAAGGGGAGACACAGCAGATGATAACTAGGAAAGCGACTGGTATACCAGGGGTGCTTAATAAACACTCTTTTCTTTCTTTCCTTTTTCTTTCCTTCTTTACAGCAGGACTCCCAGTGACACCAGCCCAGCTGGAGGACAGCATCGTCCTTGAGACTCTCCCAGCTTAACTACTGTCTTAACGTAATTACTAATAATTACGTTATTTATTAATTATATTAATAATCATATTCAAACGTTGCAGCTACCCGATTTGCTATTGACGTGCGAGGCGCTGTAGCCAGCCAGTGAACACTCACTTAATCCTCATGAAATCCCAGAGAAGTAGATCATGTGACTCTCTTTGTGTTAACAGAGCCCCCATTTGCTGTGGGCCTACTACGTGCCAGGCCTCTCATACACGCCACCACACGGATCGTCACATGCAGCCTCTGCGGTCAGCACTGCCATCTTGGCATGAGCAGGCAAGCTGAGGCTCAGAGAGGGTGAGTCACTCACCCAAAGCCACACAGCTGGTGGGGTAGGGATCTGGCCTCATGCCTGCCCCTTGGTTAGCACGTGCCTCGCGCTCAGCCTCCCCGGCACAGGCCTGCGGCTGCTGGACCCAGCTGTTCCCCGGCGACTCACACACCTCTTAAGAGCTGCCAGGCACTCCCAGCAGTTTTCTCGTTGGGGAGGCAGTGGGGGAAACTTCCGCAACCTTGAACGCGATCTACTGCTGGCCCAAGGAGAGACGCCGGGGGATGATTTGGGATTATTCAGAACCTCTAGATGAAAGTTCGAAATTGTCGTGGGGAGGGAGGGAGCGCAGCGGGGATGATGGTGCGCCCTCTAGACCCTGAGTGGAGGGATGTTTGTCCACGCCTGGTCCCCTGTGCCCAGCCCTTTTAGGAGGGACTGGCCGACCCAGCGGACGAGGGAGGCTCCTCTCGGGAGCAGGAGCAAAAGCACGTCAGCCAAGTCACCATTTGCAACTCGCGGTGACATTCTGATCCAGAGAAGAATGTTCCACCCCTCCTGAAACCGTCAGGTAAGAGCTCGGTGGGGAACAGACTTTTTGCAAGGGGCTAAAACACTCCCCTCATAATGACTGCAAAGAGAAAACAGAACATTGCATGGGCGCATTTTCGATAACAAGATCTTCCCAAAGCTCGTGGACGTGTTCCACGCAGACTACGTTGCATTCCTGCCGTCCACGAAGAGATCTTGGTTTTAACTCGTGGCCCCTCGCAGGCACCCGGGAAGGGAGCAATGTTAGCATTATCAGAAGACGGTGAACTGAAATGCCCCCGAATCTAACCAAGAGGTCCCCATCAGAATAAATTCAGAGAGCACAGGGAAGTGTCTTTCAGGACAAGACAACGACGGTTGCTCCGGTCTCTCCCCAGCCGAAGCATCGACCCAAGTTCAGTGGTCCTGGGAAACAGGCTGTAGGAGGTCACCATAGGCCAGGCCACCTGGAACCCACCTGCTCTTTTTCAGTAGCTCTTAGGATCTTGGTTTGACCTTGAGAGGACAAGCGTAGGGTTGTGCTCCCTGAAATAATTGTTGTTCATCTGTCAATCGGCAAAGATGGAGAAGACTGATGACCGTAGGGTTGGGCACGGGCCCACAAATCCTCTCTCATGGGCTGTAGCCCAGCACGGCTTTTCCAGAGGCCAATTGGCAATGTGTCCCCAAAGCGCCAGACTCATGCGTGCCCTTTAATGCGATGAATTCCATTTCCAGGAATCCACCTTAAGGAACAAATGAGACCAGTGCATAAAAATGAACAAGGACGTTTGTTCCTGGCCCCCTCTGTAAGAGCCAAAAGCAGAAACTATCAAAATGCCCATCATGGGGAAATGGAAAATAAATTAACATTCATTCAAACAGTGAAATCATTAAAAATGGTAATGTCGATGAATATTGATTGACATGAAAAGATGTTCACTATAGATTATTAATGCAAAAAAGCAGCAGTTAACGAAACTGTATGTATGATAACCTATTGTTTAAAACTGTGTGGGGTGTATTTTGCATGCATAGAAAAGTCTCAGGAAGATAGCTAAGCTGCGGAGCATCCGTACAGTGGAATAGCACCCAGCTGTTTGTGTCGATGGGGGATCTCCTCAGTACTGATGTGGGGAACTCTCTAAAGCGTAGTGCTGCAAACAGCAAGGTGTAGAAAGTATCTATATATGTATGTGTATACATATGCTTTATGCGTAAACATATATGCATGCAACAGAAGATAAAATATATATTTGCATTTCCTTGTAACTATGTAGAGATCCTCGCCACACAGAACTAAGAGAGGACATCACCTGTCAGGTGCAAGGAATGGGGCCAGTGGCCCTGCCTACACCTTTCGTGCTGTGTGGCTTTCGGGCCATGTGACTGTGTTGCCTACTCAAACATTTCCTATCACAAAATAATTCTGGAAAGACGCGGACTAAGATTATACTAGAAGTCATCCTAATTAATTAGATTCCTAGTAATTTTTATTTTCTTATTTATGGCTTTTAAAATTATCTGACTTTTTCTTACAATGAGCATGCATTATTTTCATATCTATTAATAAAAACGATAAAGTGGTTTCCATTCTGAAATAAAATTACTAAAAAAGCCGCACTTGCTCTCCTTTCCTTCCTATTTCCCCACTTTCACACGCTCCCCCCGGCACACACTCACGGGCACACACACGCGTACTTGGGAATGTCCTTGCTCACTCACAGGCACACAGTCACGCTCTCCCTCACACACATGTATTTCTCGACCCCTGTGACTCCGTTTCCAGTCTGTGCATTTACTGGCTGGATTCCAGCGGGCCCTGGCCCTGAGTAAGTAGCGGGCGCTCGCACGTCCCGGACAGAGCCAGCCCGTCCCACGGCGGCCGGGGCAGCGAGGAGCCGGGCCAGGTGGCCACGGGCCTGCACGGTGCGCAGGAAATGCTCTCCTCCAAACGGAAAGTCAGGTCAAGTCCAAAACCAAGTTGGCAGTGCTCCAGACACTAATCACAATGGCTGGGTACTTTAACAATAGGAAAATAATTTTTCTAGGTCAAAGTAAAGTGTAATTTCCCCTTAACCCTAAAACTTGGTGACCCTTTTCCTGTATATGTCACAGACAGAGGAGGAGAGAGGAGTATAGTTATTTATCTCATCTAACCCCAACCATAAACAAATAATTAACATTAGAACACTGATAAAAATAATAATTGCTAGCCTGAACGTGGTGCTTAACATGTGCTAGGCACTATCCTAGTGTTTTCAAACATAACAGCTTTTCTCATCTGAACAACCATCTTGCTCTTGATGCATAGATAAGCAAGCTAGGCACGGAGAGCGTAAGTACCCTGCCCGAGCTCACTCGGCCCGTGCAGCGGTGCTGATCCACCTGCTGCTGCGCTCTCATGAAGGAGGAAGAAGGAAAGAGCTTGTCCGGGGCTCACACAGCGGGTGGGCCAAGGGGCTTGTCCTCTGTAAGACAAGCGTGGTGAGACCAGCTCATGCACGCGGTGTGCACGCGGCTGCCCCATGGAGGCCTTCCGGGCAGCTTCCGGGTCCCCCCTGCACTCCCTCTGCTGCAAGTCTCGACGCTTGTCCCTCCATTCCCCCTGCAAGAAATCCAACAACAGAAGCTGGTGAGTAAAAGAGAGTCTACCGAAGGCCCTGAGGAGCGGAGAGTGGAAGGACGCCGCACGCACGCAGGACCAGCGCACCCAGGGCCCGCCCGGCCCCTCCGCTCTGTCCGCGCTCTGCTCTCCCCCGCTCTCCTGCTCTCCCCGAAGCCCCTCTGCCTTGTGAAGCAGCTGTCCTCCTGCCAGGCACCTTGGGCCTGCCCGCTCAG
Source organism: Mirza zaza (assembly GCA_008750895.1). NCBI lineage: Eukaryota > Metazoa > Chordata > Mammalia > Primates > Cheirogaleidae > Mirza > Mirza zaza. The sequence continues at coordinate 44,931 of VSMD01054929.1, forward strand.
CAGGCACCAGCTCCCGCCCGCAGTCGCCTGGGAGACAGGCCGGCGGGCCGGACGTCGCCAGGGAGCACACGAGGGGAGCTCCGTGGGAGGCGCAGGGAGCCGGGTGGGGAGAGGGAGGAACCGAGCCTCGGAGCGGCCTCCACGTGGGCCTCGGCACGCCTTGCGGGGGCTCTGGACCCGCTCTGCGTCGGGGCAAGCGTCCAGGCCCTGATAGCCCTGTGCTGCCAGTCCCCGGGCGTGGGCTGTCCCTAAAGCAGGCGTGACCTTGGGAGAGGCCCGTCCCTTCGGCAAACGCGGTCCCCGAAGGGGGCTGACCGCCGAGCGCGGACAGACGCTCCCAGACGTGGCCAGACTGCAGACGGGCCGCGGGAGCCCGCTTTCCGACATGGCCGCGTGTCGGGCCTCGTCCGACGACCGCTCAAGGCCTCGCCCCCATCCACGCTGCACCTAGCCACCGTGGCCTGCCCTCTGCAAGAGCCCTGTCCAGTGGGTTTCGCAGGAAAGCCCCTCCCTCGATGCCCCCTCTTGGCAGTCTCCCGCCCACCGGCCACTCAGCCCACTCGTGGGCTGTGAGCCCCAGCCGTCTCTGCCGTATTCGGAGTTGAGCTCTCGAAGGCAGCGAGGGCTGGCGACGTCAGACAGCAGCCTGGCCTCTCCGTGGGAACATCCCCGTCTCTCGCCACCGCTCCTCTCCCGCCAGGTAGCAGGATTCGGGTTCCGGGCAGCAGGGGTCTGACTCAAAATGCCTATGCGAAGAGGACCTGGACTCTCTTGCCCACAAGAAACCCAGAGGCAAGGAAGCTGTAGGGCTGGCCGGTCGTGCTTGGTTGTGAAGGACCCAGGTTCTTTCCAAACTCCCTGCTGCCCCACCCACCTCGGCTCATTGGCTTGGTCCTGGCTGGCTCCCTCATGGCTCCAAGACGGCTGCCACAGCCCCAGGAATCACATCCACCCATGGCTATGTATGACAGGGTTGGGGAGACTGCTTCTCCTAGCATGTCTCTTTTTAAGAACAAGAAAAACTTTTCCCGGAGCGGTTCCTCTTCACATCGCATTGGCCACGACCAGGCACATGTCAAGCCCGAGAGAAATGGGACTCCCTTGATTGGGCAGGGCAGAGCTGGGGGTGGAGCTCAGGCCTCTTGGAGGAGGGCAGACCCCTGAGCAAAGCCAGGCTCTGCAGGAGAGAAGGAAGGCAGCGACGGCCGCGGGAAGCAGCCAACCACAGCTGCTGCCCCTTCGATTTACAGATGGGGAAACTGAGGCCAAGGGGGCAAATCCAGGGCAGGGAACCTGGCCCTGACTGTCGTGGTCACACATCAGGGCGGGCCCAGAGCTGGGCTCTCACGGTGGACCTTCTCCTGGCTTCCAAAGATGCCAGCACTGTAGACACCCCCATGACTCCCTCGACAGGCCGGCGGGGGTAGGGCTGGCTTGCACACACTTTGCGGGTACAGACGCATACACAGCCCCCTGGGTCCCTGGGGGCCCTCAGCCTCTGGGCCCTAATCAATCTATTCTCAGAGCCCCGACGTCTGTCCCGTTCTAAACCAGCAAACCTGCAGCGGGCCGGGCCCAGCGGAGCTTCCCTGCACTGGAGACCCGAGTGTCCTGGCGTGGCGCCGGGCGGTGAGAAAAGGCAGCGACTCCCGTTCCTGGGGGCTGCCACGCGCAGCCCTGGGGAGTGACCCTGCTTCCCACGCCCCCTCCTGAGGCTGCGCGGGAGGGAGGGATTCCCCCCGGGAGAAACGCGGGGAGGGTCAGGGCCTGTTGCCTCCCTGGCAGCACCATGGACCTGGCAAGGGCACCTGCTGCCAAGGACAGGTGGGACGGCTAAGCCCAGGCCCGATGCCGACCCTCCGGTGGAGAGGCGCACCTGCTGGCTCGCCGTGGTGGAAGGGGGGCGTCCATCGCATAGCGTTTCCCTGCCCCTCCTCCAGCCCCCTCGACATTGGCGCCACGCCACCCTCATGGTACGCCCCCCACTCTTTCCTGGCCCCACACCGCCGTGCTAGGTGCCGATCATCTTGTGTCCGCCTCGCCCGCACATGCCATCCGTGAGGGCCATGACATGTGGCACTTGCATGCCTCCGCGTCTCCGGGGCCAGCACGGCCCCTGGAATGGGTCGACATTTGCTCAGTGACGGGACTAGAGAAAGGACCGAGAGTATCCTGAGTCTCCACCAGGCAGGGGCAGTGAAACAGCAGACGGAGGAGACCGCGATCTTGGCGGACTCTCCTGGCACTCGCGCCGTCCTCCCTCGCTGGGAACAAACCCTCCCGCCGCGGCCCGCGAGCCCAGTCGGCTGGGGCACCCCTCGCCGGCCTTCCCAGCAGACGGGAGGCGCGGCTGACTTTGAAATCACTTTGGCCTGTGAGTTTGAAAAGAGTCGATTCTGATAACCGACCTGAATGTTAACGGCGTCGAGTCTCATTTGTATTCCGAGGGGAGGAAAGTCAGCCACTCCGAGGAGACGGTGCCGTTTAATTAGGTCTAGTAGTTAACTCGGGAAAAAGGCGGCGCGGCCAGCTTCCAGGGGGGGAAGCGAAGTCCCCCGGGAACGCGCAGACTTCAGAGGAGCCTCGGGAGGGGACGCTGGCGGTCTGGAAACGATGAATCCGTCTCCCGAAAGAAAGGGACCACGGCCCCCGGCCAGGCCTGAGGGGGCTTGCTCTCACGGCGCCTGAGTCGGCCAAAACTGAGAAGGGAAAACAAGGGAGAGCGTGTTGGTCAGGACCCAAGTGCATGTGTGTGCGTGCGTGTGCGTGAGCGTGTGTGTGCATGTGCGTGCGTGTGCATGTGTGCGTGAGTGTGCGTGTGTGTGACATTCGGGCCCATAGGGCCAGAGGGCCAGCCAGTGTTTAATATAAGGATCACGGACCTCTCCTAATGCCGATGGCAACGCAATTCGCAATAGCCAAGAAACTGGAAACACTGCAAATGCCCCCCCACGATAAGACAGACAAGGCAATTATGGCCTAGGCGAGTGGGAGAGTACTATACATCAGTGAAAAGGAGCAGGCCCTGCTATGCACAAGAGCAGCGATGAACTGCAGAGTCACAATGATGAATAAAAGAGGACAGCGCCCAAGGTCACATGCTGTATGGCTCCGTTTAGACAGCGTTCAAGGACGAGGAAAACTCATTCGCGGTGGTAGAAGGCAGAAGAGGGTGACCTGGCAGGAGGTCTAGCCTGGGACCTATGAGTGCGGAAAGGCGCCATGTCTCGATCACGGTGGGGTTAGTGAGGCATGCGTACATGTGAAAATGCATTAAGTGGCATGCTTTGCAAGGCTTGTGCACTCTATGTATGTTATGCCTTGATTTAAATATATGTATATTTAAAGAAAGTCCTATTCTAAGGAACGTGGCAGCTACGGCAACCACGGACCTTTTGGTATCATACTCTGACACGTGCAGGCCCGTGCCCGTGTCCCTCCCCACGTGGAGTCTCGGGGTAACACCCTCACGCTACAGGCTGAACTCTGCGGTTGTCACTCCGGCTCACAAGATAAGTCACACAGCTTCCCTGCGCTCGCTTGGCCGACGTGGTTTCAGGCAGCGGGTCGACCTGGCATTTCTTGCTTTCGCTGGAGGGTTCCTTGGGGTGGGGAGACACGAGGACACGGCAGATCCCTGACTGGTCTGCTCCTCGCGAAGTCACACAGCAAGCGTGAGGCTGCCCCCATCGCCGCTCGGGAGACTGGGAGGGAGCAATGAATTATGCTTCAAAGCTAGAAGATGTGAAAATTGATTCGGGAACGCTAGCCATTTTCAATTTTACATCGCCGTTTATTTTGAGAGCGCGCAGGCGCTCCCAAACAGGAGTTTATAGGCAGATATGAAAATGCAATTAACACTTGCGCGGACGCCGCGGACCCAGGAGGGGCCCTATGCTCTGATCCGCACGGCCGAGGGGGCCTGATGCAAACCAGGTCGCGGGAGGAGAGGACGAACATTTGACCATAAATAAAACACAAAGAAGCCACTGCCTTTTTCCGGTTTCTCCTCCTCGTCCCGTCTCCCTCTGGACCTGCCTGCGGAAACCTCTTCGAGAGAGGAAGGAAACAGTTGGCGAGAGGGTTCCAGGGGTTTCTAGAGTCAAAGGCCGAGAGAGGACATAGGTCCTGCAGAGCAAAGCAAGATGGCATGATGGGGTGGGGCAGGCGCGGGGTTTAGAGACAGGAGGCGCTGAGTCTACGCGCCAGCTGGTCACTTCCCAGGTGGCACAGGTCATCTCACCTCTCCAGCCTCAGTTTCTTCATCTGCAAATTGGAGACGAGAGTGGCCCTCGCCCGCCAAGACCGTCGGGAGGATGAAATGAAGCGGTCCGTGCAAAGCGCGTAGCACATGCCGGGCATTCGGCCAGCGTGGGTCGGCGCTCTCCAGCACGCCTGGCTCGGCAGCAGACAGGGCAGGTCCTGGGCCCACACAGGTGGCAGAACCAGGGCCCTGCTTCTCACCTGCGGGGCTTGGCGCAAAGCAGAAACGTGGGGTCCTTTGTTCAAAAAGCAGGGAAAGAGCAAGATTTTAAAAAAGGTTCCAGACTCTAACGCTTTTCCCTTTCTCCCGCAGTCTCTCCGGACTTGTCATGCTGTGTTTTATTTGCTATTCAAAGTCATCCTAAGTAAATAAAAAATTTTAAAGTATTCACATGAATTTTATCATCATGCCATGTCCGCTTTCAATGCAAACGTAAGCGCATTTACCCCGCGTGCGGAATCATCAGAATCACACGATTCGCGTCTGGCAGCCCGCACACGTGCGCCCGCCGCGCAGCAGAGGCCCGCCCGCCATGGCGACGTTTCACTCCCTTCCTGAGGCGCGCGCGTCCTGCCCACGAGGCCCACCTCCGGCTCTTGGGTGCTCGGAGAGAGCTCAGTCGTCGGTGCAGCCCGCGCGGACGCCGATTCAGGGGAGTGACGTCAGAAGGGACACGAGGGCGCCCCTCGGTCACTGGCGCTCGGGATGTCCCCGCCGTCCCCGTGCGTCTGCAGCAGGATGCGGTTCTGGCAGAGCGCGCGGCCTCCCGGCGTCAGGGCCCCCCCTGCTCCCCACGCACGCAGCCCGCTTGCCCTCTCGAGGGTCTTGCCAAGCGCCCTCAGTCTATGCGCTGGGCATCGTGGACACCCACGCGGAAGGGGCGGCAGGGCGCGGGGCGCTGCGCCGCTCACCCTGGGCCTGCACGTCTCCTGGAACACGCAAGTCCGAAGACAATCGGCCGGCGATGGGGGATGCGCGGCCGCAGGACATCATGCCCCCGTGGGACTGCGCCGTCCCCGCCTGCGAGGCTCCTCCTTCCTGGGGGCTTTGCTTCTGCTCCCCAGCCGGTCTCGGCGCCCGGCTCATCAGAGGACAGCGGTGCTCCCTCCACGCCTCCTTGCGCGGGGGGCCCCAAGTTACAGGTGAGGAAGCTGAGACCTCCCAGGTTACCTGCTTACGGCCACGTCTCAGGGGGCAGAGGCTGGCTGGAACCACGTGTGTGGGCGGTCACAGCAGTCTCGGTTCCCGTCTGGGTGCCGCAGCCTCGGCTTCCTGGGGGGCTACTGAGGGCCCTGTCCTTCCCCTAGTGCTCTTCTGTTGCTGTCTTGGAAGTCTTAATTACTTCTGAAGAAGGGCCTCCTGTTAGGTTTCACTCTGGGCCCCCCAGTTCTGCAGCCCATCCTGGTGGTTGCCTCCGTAGGGAAGGTGCCCTTCCGCTCTGTGCAGGGACCGGCCACAGCCACAGCAGCCCCTGTCCCCGGCCGGGTCGGCTTGAGGTCACAGCGCACCACTCCACCACCAGGCCCCGAGCCGGCATCTCTGCAAATCACTCGCTGCGTTCTCACAGCACCCCGGGGGCTGATCTTAGCCCCATTTTACAGATCAGGAAACCAAGCCCAGGAGAGGGAAAGTGACTTCCCCAAGGTCCAGGAAGTAGCAGACAGGCCTTGAACCCAGGTCTGGTTCCAATACAGTAGGACTCTGAGTCACACTTGTGTTCCGTCACACCATCGGTGCTCCTGACGTGACACTTGAAAGTACAAAGCAGACTTTGAGGAGTGCCCCTGCAGGACACCAGTGGGAGAATCAGAAAAAGAGCCCAAGGAGCCTTGATCAAGCCATGCCTGAGCTCTCACCCACGCACGTTGTGCTTGGGAGGCTCCCCGGCACAGCTGCTCCCAGGGACTCACAGAGGAAGTTGGCAGGGGTAGGCGGAGAAACCATCACGGGGCTGCACACGCTGCCCTCAGCACCCAGCTCAAGCCAGAGCCCAGGGCTCCCGTGGCGATTCGGGCCACATGGGGAGGATCACAGGGAAGGCCAGAGCCTGGGCCTGACGCTGGCAAAGCAAGGGTCTGCAGCTGGGCTTTAGCACGTCTGAGACTTTTCTAAACTTCAGGTTCCTCGTCTGCAAGATGCGCTAACACCTGCGTCGTGGAGCCGAGAGGGTTGAAACAAGACCTTGCCGAGCGCACAAA
>VSMD01054935.1:0-44838 GCA_008750895.1 Mirza zaza
GGGCACGGTGGCTCACGCCTGTAATCCTAGCTCTCTGGGAGGCCGAGGTGGGCGGATCCTTTGAGCTCAGGAGTTCGAGACCAGCCTGAGCAAGAGCGAGACCCCATCTCTACTATAAATAGAAAGAAATTAATTGGCCAACTAAAATATATATATAGAAAAAATTAGCCGGGCATGGTGGCACATGCCTGTAGTCCCAGCTACTTCGGAGGCTGAGGCAGCAGGATCGCTTGAGCCCAGGAGTTTGAGGTTGCTGTGAGCTAGGCTGATGCCATGGCACTCACTCTAGCCTGGGCAATAAAGTGAAACTCTGCCTCAAAAAAAAAAAAAAAAAAAAGAAAGAAATGATTAGGATGAGCTTTGTGTGCAGAAAAATAATTGCACTCATTTTCATGGTCATTTTATTTATTTATTTGTCTATTTATTTATTTTTAATTGCTAACAAAAGAACAGGGAGGAGAAATTCTGATGGTTTGGGCATTCATTTTAACAAGGGAACAGGAGCTGCTTATTTCTATTCAGGATTCAACAATTAGAAAAGGGGCCGGGCGCAGTGGCTCACGCCTGTAATCCTAGCACTCTGGGAGGCCGAGGCGGGTGGATTGCTCGAGGTCAGGAGTTCAAAACCATCTTGAGCAAGAGCGAGACCCCGTCTCTACTATAAATAGAAAGAAATTAATTGGCCAACTAATGTATATAGAAAAAATTAGCCGGGCATGGTGGCACATGCCTGTAGTCCCAGCTACTTGGGAGGCTGAGGCAGTAGGATTGCTTGAGCCCAGGAGTTTGAGGTTGCTGTGAGCGAGGCTGATGCCACGGCACTCACTCTAGCCTGGGCAACAAAGCAAGACTCTGTCTCAAAAAAAAAAAAAGAAAAGGAATACTTGTGGAGCATGTAATGTTGGGCCAGAATGCTTTTCTTTGGCAAAAGTCAAATAAACAAACATACAATCATAGATCCTGTTTACAACTCCTTTGTTGAACATAGGCCACTCTTAAAAAGGATAGTCTCATGTTTAAGAGTAACAGGATGGCAAAACTAGAATAAACCTTAAGAAGCGATCTAGAGAAATAACTCTAATGTCCATGAATGGATAAATAAATAAACAAAATGTGGTATATCCCTACAATGGAATATTATTTGGCCATAAACAGCAATGAAACACTGCAGACATGCTGCAACTTGTATGAACCTTGAAAACGTTATGCTAAGTGAAAGAGCCAGTCGCAAAAGGCTACATATTACATGATTCCATTCCTGCGAAAGTTAGGAACAGGTATATCTATAAAGACCAAAAGTAGATTTGTGGTTGCTTAGGGCTGGGGTGAGCGAATAGGGGATTGACAGCTAAGAGATATGGGATTCCTCTTGTGAGGTGATGAAATGTTCTAAATTTGACTGTGGTGATGGTTTCAGGTACTTGTGAATACACTAAAAAAATATTTTGAATTATACATTTTAAATGGGTAAACTATAGGGTATGTGAATTCTGTCTCAATACAGCTGTTTAAAAAAAAATAAATGAATGAATGAATGAAAACTGGTAACAACAGCCAAAAAAGCTATCTAAGTCATCCATACTTAAATGGTCCCAAACACATGGAAAATGGACCTAAAAACAGAAATGCTGGTTGACCTGGTTGGTCTCTTGATAAAGCTGTTTCCTCTTATGAATTTGCATTCATTGTATTGCCTCTTGTGTAATAAATAATACTTTTTAAATGGTAAATTATCCCAAAATATAGGATCCAAAATAATCTCTTTCTATTTTAAACCTAAGCAAGTAGGTGATTAGTTGCTCTATATCTCTCTCTTTTGAATATTTACTATTTGACAAATGACATGTTTTTTACAAATCATGTCCTAGGTAGTTTTAGAACTTATCGATGGTTCATCGAAACATGAAAAGTAGGATTATATTCATAGAACTCATCTGAGCTTGAAGAATATGATTGTCTTCTCTACTAGCAAATAAAAATGCCAAAAGTTGGCTGAGTGCAGTGGCTCACACTTGTAATCCTAACACTTTGGAAAGCTGAGGCAGGAGGACTGCTTGAAGCCAGGAGTTCAAGACTAGCTGGGCAGCACAGTAAGACCCCATCTCTACAAAAAATAGAAAAATTAGCGGGGTGTGGTGGCCTGCACCCGTAGTCCCAGCTACTCAGTGGGCTAAGGCAGGAGGATCACTTGAGCTCGGGAGTCTGAGGTTGCAGTGAGCTATGATAACACCACTGCAGTCTAGCCTGGGTGAAAGAGTGAGACACTGTCTCAAAAAAAAAAAAAAAAAAAAAAGTCGAAAGTTGTGGCAATTTTTTTTTTTTTTTTTTTGAGACAGAGTCTCACTTTATTGCCCAGGCTAGAGTGAGTGCCGTGGCATCAGCCTAGCTCACAGCAACCTCAAACTCCTGGGCTCAAGCAATCCTACTGCCTCAGCCTCCCAAGTAGCTGGGACTACAGGCATGTGCCACCATGCCCGGCTAATTTTTTCTATATATATTAGTTGGCCAATTAATTTCTTTCTATTTATAGTAGAGATGGGGTCTCGCTCTTGCTCAGGCTTGTCTCGAACTCCTGAGCTCAAACGATCTGCCCACCTCGGCCTCCCAGAGAGCTAGGATTACAGGCGTGAGCCACCGCGCCCGGCCAGTTGTGGCAATTTTTAAAGCAAATGTAAACGGAGAGTAAGAAGCATGTGGTAAGTTCTCTAATGCTAAGTTCTCTAAAGCCGGGGTTCTGGCTGCTCTGTCTGGAGCACTAGGGTTTGATGGAAAGTAACAAAAGATCATTGCTTGTCATCTAAATACAAAGATATGGCTGGGCACGGTGGCTCACGCCTGTAATCCTACCACTCTGGGAGGCCGAGGTGGGCGGATCACTCAAGGTCAGGAGTTCGAAACCAGCCTAAGAGTGAGACCTCGTCTCTACTAAAAATAGAAATAAATTAATTGGCCAACTAAAAATATATAGAGAAAAAATGAGCCGGGTATGGTGGCACATGCCTGTAGTCCCAGTTACTCGAGAGGCTAAAGCAGGAGGATTGCTTGAGCCCAGGAGTTTGAGGTTGCTATGAGCTAGGCTGACGCCATGCACTCTATTCCAGGCAACAAAATGAGACTTTGTCTCAAAGAAAAACTAACTAACTAAATAAATAAATACAAAGATATAATGGACACTGTTCAAGAAGCTGCTGCTTAACAAAGTACTCCCAGAGACATGAAAAAGAACAAGCAACTACAGAAGAAATCAAAATAAAAAGAGAAGTTAAAAGAAAAGATAGAGCCCCCCGCAGCCTAGTCTGTTAGGGTAGTGGTCCCCAACCTTTTTGGCCCCAGGGACAGGTTTCATGGAAGACAATTTTTTGATTGAGGGGGTGGAGGGCAGGGGGACGGCTGAGCTCTGTGGCCGGATCCCTAACAGGTGGCAAACAGATATAGGTCCAAGGAATGACTGGGGTTGGGGACCACAATGTCAGGATGTAGAAGCCCCTGGGGCCTGGGAATTCTGCCAAACCCCTCAACCTCTCATGGGCAGTCAGTAAGCCAAAAGGACCCTTGTTTTCACAGAAAGTCTTCCCGAAACCCAGGTGGACACTCAGTCCAGAGACCAAGAAGTAAAATCCATGTAGAAGCTCCCTGGAAAGTTTTGTTCACTGGGGACAAAACTTCTGGATTCCCAAGATGAACCTAAGAGGTGAAAACGCCCCATTAAAAACATCACATGTCGAATCCAGTTCCCTGGCTTGGATGCAGTTGCCAGAATAGCCTGTGAGAGAGAGGCGCTGTGACATGGGGTGGTCTGTGAGCCCTCAGTCCCCAGAGCTGGTTACAGGCAAGAGCTTTTAGCCCAGCCAGGCAACAAAGGGCCACAGAGCCCCAGAAAACAGAGAAGTCCAGGAAATGAAAGAGTCAGTCCAGTATCATGACCTAGTAATTACCCTGAGCTTTTTTTTTTTCTAATCAAAAATAAATTGATGTCCAGACCTTAGGAAAAAAATTGGACAAACTTAGTGTTTTCTTTTGGATCGAAGCCAAGACAGGGCTAACAAGCCATGTTCATCCAGACTCCACTGAAGGAGCTTGCAGGAGTGCCAGGAAGTTCAAACGGGCATGTTTCCCAAGGGCCAAACCCCACGGCAGATGCTGTCTTCCGAAGAAGTCATGTTTGTGAGACATCACACTCCAGTAACTTCGTGACTGATACTCAGTTGTCCCACCTATAACAGTGTTTGCCCGGGTCAGTTCTGAAGAAGAATGAATGCATGTTTATATTTAGGAAATTTCTGCATTTAGGTGTGTTTACACTTATATCACTTCAAGTGGCTTTGTAGATTTTAACAAAATAAAATGATTTATACTGAAGCAAGCCATATACATACCCTATGACCCAACAACCACTTCTAAATATATTCTCGACAGAAATGTCCACAGATGTGCACGAAAGACAAATCCAAAAATGTTCGTAGCCTTATTATTCATATTAGCCAAAAAAAAAAGGAAAGCAATCCAAATGTTTCAACCATAGAATGGATAAATAGTGATATATTCATACAATACCATGGAACAATGGTTCACTCTTATATACAGTGTAAAAGAAACCAGACACAAATGAGCACATAATGTATGATTGATTCCAGTTATATAAAGTTCAGGATTGGGAAAAACAAACTTACAGTGTTAGAAGTCAGAGCAATGATCATCGCTGGGAAAGAGTAAGTGTGGGGCACATGAGGGGTTTCTGGTTGATGGTAATCTTCTATTTCTTAACCTGGCTGGTGTTTTAGAGGATGTGTTATCTCTGAAAATTCATCGAGCACTTAATGATATGCTTGCTTTTCATTATCTGTTCTATGTTGATAAGAAATATATTTTAAAATAAATTTTCAAAAATATCATTTAATCATCTATATGATAACTATAACTATTGCTAGGGACCAGTATATTGTTGTGGAAAACTATGTAAAGCTACTGAATTTCCAGGTGTAGTGTTGATGTATCTGGAGAGAGCCCATATTATTATTATTATTATTTTTAGACAGAGTTTTGCTCTGTTGCCCCAGCTAGAGTGTAGTGGCATCGTAATAGCTCACTGCAACCTCAAATGCCTGGGCTCAAGTGACCTTCATGCCTCAGCCTCCTCAGTAGCTGGGACTACAGGCATGCACAACCACACCCAGCTAATTTTTCTATTTGTAGTAGGGATCAGGTCTTGCTCCGGCTGGTCTCAAGGTCCTGGCCTCAAGTGATCCTCCTGACCCTCCTGCCTTGACCTCCCAGAGTGGTGGGATTACAGGCTTGAGCCACTGCACCTTGCCAGACACCCCAAATTATGTCAGTGGTGACCATTATTGTTTGGTATTGTTGATGGCTGAGGCCCTAAGTCTTATACCTAATTTCAGGTATTGGCCCTACCACAGTGTTTAAAAACCTAATCTTGGAGTTTAAAGTAATTTAAGATACTTTGAATGCAGAATGAAGGATCTAGCCCGTAATGACCCGGATCTGGGCAATTGGTCTTCCCTTCATGTCTTACTTTGGAACTGAACTCATTATCCTAAGAGCACACCTGGGACCTCTTTACCTTTATGTGATGGATGGTTCACTGCAAGTCTTCAGAAGACAGAATCTTGATGAATTAACCTGAGGGAGTCAAAAACTAAGAAGTGTCAGGGAAGAAACTGAAGGATTTCTTTAGAACTTTTCCCTTTGGGTTACTTTTAACAATTTAAATTTTATCATACCCTCTTCCAAAATTGTATTATTCTTGCAGTGGCTCAGTGGCTAAAGAGAAAGATACAAATATTGTCTTTTTTTTTTTTTTTTGAGACAGAGTCTCACTTTATTGCCCAGGCTAGAGTGAGTGCCGTGGCATCAGCCTAGCTCACAGCAACCTCAAACTCCTGGGCTCAAGCAATCCTACTGCCTCAGCCTCCCAAGTAGCTGGGACTATAGGCATGTGCCACCATGCCCGGCTAATTTTTTCTATATATATTAGTTGGCCAATTAATTTCTTTCTATTTATGGTAGAGATGGGGTCTCCCTCTTGCTCAGGCTTGTCTCGAACTCCTGAGCTCAAATGATCCGCCCACCTCGGCCTCCCAGAGAGCTAGGATTACAGGCTTGAGCCACCGCGCCCGGCCACAAATATTGTCTTAACAGAAGAGTCTGAGCTTTCTAAAGATAACTTATTGGGGTGTAATTTATATATTATATATTCACCCATTGGCACTGAACATTTCAAAGATTTTAGTAAATTTCTAGACTTACGTAACTATCACCATAATCCAATGTTAGAATATTTCCATCACCCCAAAAAGTTTTCTCATGGCCATTTACAGTTAAACCTTGCCCCCACTCTCAGCACTAAGCAACCACTGCTTTGCATTCTGTCACTATCAATTTGCCTTTTCTGGATGTTTCATATAAATGGAATCATCCACTGTAGTCTGTTATGTCTGGTTTCTTTCACTTAGCACAATGTTTTCAAGGTCCACTCATGTTGTAGCATGTATCAATAATTCATCTTTTTGTTGCTGAATAATATCCTGTTGTATGGACATATCCCATATTATTCATCCATTCACCAGTTGATGTATATATGGATTGTTTCCAGTTTGGGATCATTATGAATAGAGTTGCTATGAACACTCTTGTACGTGTGTCTTTGTGTAAACTAATGTTTTTATTTGTCTTGGGAGTGAAATTGCTAGGTTGTGTAGTAAATTTATATTTAACTTTTAATGAAACCACCAAACTGTTTTTCTAAAGTGGTTGTACCATTTTACATTCCCACCAGCAGTATAAGGGTTCTAGTTTTTCCCCATCCCTGCCAACACTTATTTTTAAAATTGTAATCCAGCAATCCCTCTTCTGGGTATTTACCCAAAAGAGTTGAAATCAGAATGTCAGAGAGATGTCTGCACCTCCATGTCCACTGCAATGGCCAAGTTATGGAATCAAACTAAGTGTCCAACAAGAGACAAATGGATAAAGAAAATGTAATATACACACACAGTGGAATACTGTTCAGACTTAAAAAATAAAAAGAAATTCTATCATTTGTGACAACATGGATGGAATTAGAGAACGTTACGCTAAGTGAAGCCAGGCACAGAAAGACAAATACTGCATGTTCTCACTTATATGTGGAACCTAAAACAATAGAAGGTGTAGAAACAGAGAGTAGAAGGGTGATTATCAGTCTGGGGTCTGGGAGGAATGGGAAGATGATGGTCAAGGAGTACAAAGCCTCTGTTAGATAGGAGGAATGTTTTTATTTGTGATCTATTGCACAGCATGGTAACAGTTAAAAATAGCAGAGCGTACATTTCAAAATTGCCAAGAGTAAATTTGAAATGTTCTTGCCACAAAAAATGATAAGTATTGGAGGTGATGGATATGTTAATTAACTTCATTTAATTATTCTAAATCATATTCATAATCCATAACATCGCTTTGTACCCCATTAATATATACAACTATAATTTGTCAATTTATAATAAAAATTTGTAAGTAAATAAATAAAATTGTCTCCATTCTAGTAGGGATGCTGTAGTAACTCACTGTGGTTTTAATTTGCATTTCTATAATGATGTTGAGCATCTTTTTGAAATATCTGAAACTATAAAATAAAATCTGCTTATAATGATATATAATGAAATCTGCTTGTAATTACTATGCAATGATGAAATAGAATATTAAAATAATACCATAATTTTTATTTGCCCAGCAACCTCCTTTTAAGGCAGTCAAAACTATTTTCATCATTTTATTATCCATCATTTTCAAGATCATCATCAAAAAGTACCTATTTATGCATTAGCCTTTCACCAGCAGCTCTGCAAAAATGAGTCATGCAGGTAAGATTCATGCCCTGCAGGAAGACAGAAAATTTTCCTCTGGTTATTTATAGGGCAGTTTTTCTCTTGCTTAGATGTATTATCTTCCTATCACGAAAAAAAAAAGGTAACAAAAATAAACTGCTCAAACAAACAAGCAAAAAACCTCTGTGAATTCAGTGAATTGTTCAGGGTCCAAATAAAATAAAATAATGGGAACATCTTATTAAAGTCTGTAATTCTCATGGCAGGGATGTGCAGTATAAACGGGGAAGCCAGAGGGCCCAGGGTGATCGTAAGGGATTCCTGGTGAAGGATGTTGCCCCAGTCAGAAGCAGAGAGGCCAAGAATAGGCCCATGCTCATTGCTGGGAAGGAGCATTTTTATAGGATGTGGGTTCTATTCTCAGATTTAATGCTTTCTGTATAATTACCTAATGGTTGTGTGTGTGTGTGTGTGTGTGTGTGTGCACGCGCGCATGTGTGTGTTTAAAGACAGTGTCTGGCTCTGTCACCCAGGCTGGAGTGCAGTGGTGTAATCAGAGTTCACTGAAGCCTTGAACTTCTGGGCTCAAGCAATCTTCCCACCTTGACTTTCCAAATTGCTGGGATTACAAGGCATGAGTCACCATGCCCAGCCGTAGTTCTTCTGTATGTAAAGAGAAGAAATGAGTTCAAGCCTTGGTAAGTTCCTAAGAACTTCGTGGAACCTTTGGAAGAAAGATCTTAGACTTTTCCAGAATCTTAAGAGATTGAATGTTCCAGGTCTCCTTTCACATTTCCATTTCACATGCCATTCCTAAATAAGCTCTAAAGTCCTGTTACAAAATCCCAATTCAAGAAGAATAAAGAGGCCGGGCGCGGTGGCTCAAGCCTGTAATCCTAGCTCTCTGGGAGGCCGAGGTGGGCGGATCATTTGAGCTCAGGAGTTCGAGACCAGCCTGAGCAAGAGCGAGACCCCATCTCTACTATAAATAGAAAGAAATTAATTGGCCAACTAATATATATAGAAAAAATTAGCCGGGCATGGTGGCACATGCCTGTAGTCCCAGCTACTTGGGAGGCTGAGGCAGCAGGATTGCTTGAGCCCAGGAGTTTGAGGTTGCTGTGAGCTAGGCTGATGCCATGGCACTCACTCTAGCCTGGGCAATAAAGTGAGACTCTGTCTCAAAAAAAAAAAAAAAAAAAAGAAGAATAAAGAGCCCACAGGCTGCAATCACTTGCTGAGGCCCAACAGCACCTCTGAGAACTAGACCATTTGTAAAGATCTCAAAGAATGGCCTTTTCGGTAACCTTGTTCTGTTTTTTTTTTAAGAGACAGGGTCTTGCTCTGTCACCCAGGCTGGAGTGCAGTGGCATGATCATAGCTCACTGTAACCTTAAATTTAAGCAATCCTCCTCCCACAGCCTCCTGCACAGTTGGGACTACAGGTACATGACACCATACCTTGCTAATTTTAAAAAATTTTTTTGTAGAGACAGGGTCTTGAACTCCTGGCTTCAAGTGATTTCCCCAGCCTCGGCCTCCAAAGTGCTGGGGTGATAGGGGTGAACCATCATGCCTTGCCAATAACCTTGTTCTTTTCCTCTAGAACTTCTTGGACCATACCCCCATATTCCCCAGTTCTTAATTCATAGTCTAGTTAGAGGATGCCAAACATATACAGGGCAGACTTATAGAAATTGTGCCCTTGCTTCCACTCCTATAAATACACCCAATGGAAAAGGGTCCATGTGTCCATGTGTCCATCAACAGTCATCTACAGGAATGGTCAAGGAAGTGTTATTTTCTAATAGCCACAAGCTGGAAACTCCAGATACTTATCCATAAGAGAATGAATGAATAAATGGTCTATTCACACAGGGGAGTTCTATTCAGCAATGAGAATGAGCTATCTATAACTTCACATAACAGTATGGAAGATTCTCATGAACATGTTAAGGAGAGAAGCCAGACACAAAAGAGCATATACTATTTGATTTAATTGACAGCAAGTTCGAAACTAGGCAAATCCAATCTACAGTGTTGGAGGGGTTGGTGACTCCAAGGAAGTGCAAGGCGTTACACTGGGGGCTGGCTGTGCTGGTTTTGGTCTGGCTGCTTCCATGAGCCTATTAACTTTGCAAAAATATGATTTTTTGTGTGATTTATGTAGTTTTCTATAGGTATATTATTCTTCGATTAGAAGTTTACATTGAAAAACTAGCCTAGAAAGAAAAAAGATGGTTTTATTTCCTTCATATTTTTATTCATAACAAAATTGCTATGAATTTTCCTTTAAAATATATGCTCTTCAATATATTCTTCACATAGACCTCTGAGATTTAAAGAGCAATGGTAAGGTGGGCACAGTGGCTCTTGCCTGTAATCCTAGCACTTTGGGAGTCTGAGGTGGGGTGATCACTTGAGCCCACAACTTTAAGACCAGCCTGGGTAAAATAGAGAAGCCTCTTTTCTACAAAAGAAATTGAAAAAATTAGCTGGGCGTCATGGCATGTGCTGGTAGTCCCAGCTACTCAGGAGACTGAAGCAGGAGGATCCCTTGAGCCCAGGAGTTTGAGGTTGCAGTGAGCTATGATCAGGCCACTGCTCTCCAGCCTGGGCAACAGAGAGAAACCCTGTCTCTAAAATAAATAGATAGGAAGGAAAGAAGGAAGGAGAAAAGAAAAGAAAAGAATGATAATCTTTTACATAATTTCAGAGACCAGTTTCATGCATTACTTGAACATCTATCTTAAACAGTCTAAGAGTCCTTTGTATGAAGCCTACCAGAATTTACTCCTAAATCCTGAAAAGTAAATTTTATGTGATTGTATTGGCTTGTTGGTGGTATATGTTTTACATTTTTGCAGACTCCCTTAATAACTAATGTTCTGTTCTCCTTGCATAAAGACAATGCTATGAAAATGGACTGTGTGCTATGCAGTGGAATGTTCCAACAGGGTGTAATGAGTCAGGTACTGCGAGGTTCATCCGAAGTACTGTTGCTCTTCAGGCCAATGGCAGAAATCTCCAAAGCAAGGATTTGCTTATTTCCTTATTAAAAAAAAAAAAGAACAAATTTGTCTCTGAGCCAAGGTAACTGGATTGTGTAGAAATCAAGTCTGTTGGTGAAGGCATTAGTGCTGTACTGTAACTAGTGCAAAGAGGTCTCCACGGTTGATGCACACAGCCCAGGGGACTGTGCCATTGAGACTTCTGAGTTTATTTCAACCTAAAATTTAAAAAAAACCTAAAACTTTAAAAGTATAATTTAGAAACCAGACACAAAAGATCACATATTGATTCCATCTAGTTGAAATGTCCAGGATGGGAAATTCAGGGAGACAGAAACCAGATTAGGGGTTACCAGGGGCTTGGGGAGGGAGTGTGACCCTGTCTTTAAATAAATAAACTATATAAATTAAAATTTTTTCTGCCCAAGAAACTGGATTATAAATAATGCAGATAATGCAAGCACAAGCAAGCCACAAGAAAATGGCAAAGCTAACATCTCTGCTTTTATTTCAAGTTCATCGTCAGCCACATAACAAGCTAAATAAATCTAAAATCTGGTGGTTGGGTGTGGCAGCTCACGGCTGTAATCCTAGCACCCTGGGAGGCTGAGGCGGGCGGATTGTTTGAGCTCAGGAGTCCAAGACCAGCCTGGGCAAGAGTGAGACCCCCGTCTCCACTAAAAAAAATAGAAAGAAATTAGCTGGACAGCTAAAAATATATAGAAAAAATTAGCCGGGCATGGTGGCACATGCCAGTAGTCCCAGTTACTCGGGAGGCTGAGGCAGTAAGATTGCTTGAGCCCAGGAGTTTGAGGTTGCCGTGAGCTAGGCTGACGGCACAGCACTCTAGCCTGGGCAACAGAGTGAGACTCTGTCTCAAAAAAAACCCAAAAAACAAATAAAAAAAAATAAACAAATAAATAAATAAGAAATCTCGCAAAAAGTTATGAAAAATAATGAAAATTATCAAGAAAAATAATTGAATCATTAACATCTTTTATTATTGAACCTCAAGCAAAGCATATATTATACTTCAGATAGTATTAATTGTATGTTCAAAATCATGTGATCCTCAATACAGCATTTTACAAAAACTTCGCTAAGCTTAGTAAGTTTAGCAGCCTGTTTTGCAATTCCTTGTTTAATACAGAAGTTTAAAAAGAAACATACCATTGGGAAAACACTTTTTCTTCCTCCCACATGAAAACTGGTTAAATAGCAAATAGAAAAAATGGGCAACCAATTGAAATGCGTTGTTTTCTTAGCAAATCCATGGGAAGACTCAAAATTGGGCTAGAGATATGAAGAAACCAATGTTACAACAAATCATGCAGTGTGGGAGGTCTGAGTACAGTCAGGTGTAAGTACAAGCGTTTCTAACATGTTTCAGCTTGTGATATTTGCAAGATTCTGTTTCATAATGAAATTCAGTAGAAGCTACTTTTTGTGAGCCACTAAAAGAAGGATGTGTCAGAGAAGTCATCCTCAACCATAAGTTACCTCTTTAAATATGTATATTTTATGGAAAACCTAGATA
This sequence comes from Mirza zaza, assembly GCA_008750895.1. Lineage (NCBI taxonomy): Eukaryota > Metazoa > Chordata > Mammalia > Primates > Cheirogaleidae > Mirza > Mirza zaza. The sequence continues at coordinate 12,369 of VSMD01054935.1, forward strand.
AGTATAACCATAAAATTACTTCTTTAAAAATGTATTTTGGCCAGGCATGGTGGTTCACCCCTATAATCCTAGCACTTTGGGAGGCTGAGGTGGAAGGATCACTGGAGGCCAGGAGTTCAAGATCAGCTTGGGTAACATAGTACAACAAGACCTGGCTCTACAAAAAAAAAAAAATTTAGCCACACTTGGTGGTACACACCTATAGTCCTACCTAATGTGGGAGACTGAACCAGGAAGATCCCTTGAGCCCAGGAGTTCGAGGTTGTAGTAAGCTATTATGCCACTGCACACCAGCCTGGGTGACAAACTAAAATTCTGTCTCTAAAAAAAAAAAAAAAAAAAAAGAGTTAAATATTTTTAAAAATCCTGACAAACTTTAAAAATATTAAAGCAGTCTGGGAGGCCGAGGTGGATGGATTGCCCAAGGTCAGAAGTTTGAAACCAGCCTGAGCAAAAGTGAGACCCTGTCTCTACTAAAAATAGAAAGAAATTAATTGGCCAACTAAAAATACATAAAAAAAAATTAGCCAGGCATAGTAGCACATGCCTGTAGTCCCAGCTACTTGGGAGGCTGAGGCAGAAGGATTGCTTAAGCCCAGGAGTTTGAGGTTGCTGTGAGCAAGGCTGATGCTATGGCACTCTAGCCAGGGCAACACAGTGAGACCTTGTCTCAAAAAAAAAAAAAAAAAATCTTAAAACAGGAACTATTTAAATCTAAAAGTATCTTAAGCAAAAAGGTGACTATCAAACATTCTTTCTTTTCAAAATATTTATTTTAAGTAGAAATTTATATAATGTACTATATACAGGAAGACAACCACATGTAAAATAATTAAGTCAAAAACTTTGAGGTATATACTGATTTGGTCATCAAAATATAAAAAACTCAAAATAATTTTACATTAGATATTTTAATTAAAAATAGTGATAGTCCATTCAAGTAACAAGTCCAAAGCTGTCATCAACTAAGAGGAATTACAGTTCTAATCCTTATCTATGCATACAAGCAGTCCTTATACAATAATCACGTACTTTTTTAAATCCAGAACTGTTCCCTAGAAATTCATAACTTTTTCTTTGTTACTCTTATGAAAATTATTCAGTATTTTTTGTTTGTTTTTTTATAAATGAATTTTCTTTTCAAAATACTGCTAACTGCACCAACCTTTGGACAATGGATTAACATTGAGATTTAATATCTAAATTGTTTTTACAAAAGTAGAAATAGCTAAATAATGAGTCTCAGGTTAAGTGAGAGGTGGGGGTGGGTCACTAATCTGTACAGGAATAATTTGTAATCTGATCAGCAGAGTGACAATGCTCGATGAGCTTTGAAAGTTGGCTCTACCTGATAACAACCAGTGTTGACACAAACCTCTTTGTCCTGGAACCCTTTCTCAAAGGCATGCATGAGTGCACCAAAAAAGAATCCCAGGAGAAAGAAAAGTAAAAGCTGAGCTCTTGGCATGAGTAGAGTGCTGAGCAGCTCTCAGCCTCTGCAGGCCCAGCAGTGGGTGCAAACTGTCCTGGCTTGGCTGTCCCCAAGAGGACAAGGGTGGGGCAGGCCTGGACCAGGGCCCAGGAGGAGCAGCCCTGTGGGGCTGTGGTGGAAGAGAGACCGATTCACTGATTCATTCGTTGGAGGAGCACTCACAGTCCCCTGGGGGGTCACCGTGGGGAAGCTGACCCTTACCACAGAGGCCCCCCCTTCCACCTGGTGGCCACCCTTAGTGTAAGGGCCCATCTCTGCTCTTTCCCCCTTGGTGATTTTCCTCTAGACCTTCTGGCTCCTGGGAGGGAAGATGGCAGGGCGGGGTTTCTTCCTCTTGCTCCTCATCCTCGGACTCAGACTCATCGTTGTAGAAGTGAATGGTGGCTTGCACTGGGAAACTGGCCAGCACTTTCTCCCCGGATCTCTGCAGGTATTCTTGACTTTTGGAAGCAGGTAGATAAAGTCTAATATTTAAGAAACAAATACACGTTAATCAACCCGAAAATAGTCCTAAACTCCTTCTAGAGGAGCCTTTTCCCTAGAAGCAGCGAAATCCCTAAGTCACCAGAAATCTTCCTAAGTCACCAGAACACGGAACTTCGGGCACCTAACAGAGAGACCTGGGGACAAGCCCCACCCTAGTTCAGAAGTGAGCTGTCGTCTGAACAAGCAAATCCAGAGTAGAAAGATGTGCTTGGGGGAAAAAACAGAAAGGAAAAAAAGAAAAAAAGCTTAGATATATAAAATTTGAACCCCCTAACTTCAGGTCTTATGGAATTTAGGATTCTCATAATACATGGAAAGTATTTCAAATATTCTCCTCCTCCCCGTAATATCTTTTCCTTTACTTTGCATTCACTAATTTATTTGCATTTTCTTCCGTGGTCTTCTGAGGAAGTGACAGGTTTGTCAATTGAGTACTGCTTACTTGCAAAGCTGATTTCAATATCCCTTTTTCTGGATAGAGGAGAAAAGAGAGAGAGAGGAAATACCCTCCTACAAGTAATGTAGGACAATATTTTACTTCCTAAGATTTCCAATAGACCAGTGGTTTTCAACTCCCAGAGGACATTTGGCAGTGTCTGGAGACACTTTTGGTTGTCACAACTGAGGGGAAGCCACTGGCATTTAGTGGGTAGAGGCTAGGAATGCTAGCAAACATCCTACAATGCACAGGACAGCAACCGCAACAAAGAGTCATCCAGCCCAAAAAGTCAATTGTGCCAAGGCTGAGAAATTCTGCAATAGACAGGATGTATATGTGAGACAGAAATATAAGTATAGTTTAGTTTATAGCCATGTTAAAAATTAGGTATTTATGCTGACGTATTTATAAGGTGAACTGGTAGGATGTCTGGGATTTACTTTAAAATATACTAACAACGGCCGGGCACAGTATAATGCCAAGATGGGAGGATCACTTGAGGCCAGGAATTTGATACCAGCCTGGGCAATGTAGCAAGACCCTGTCCATCCAAAAAAAAAAAAAAAAAATTGGTGGGCGTGACGATGTGTATCCATAGTCCCAGCTACTCTGGAGGCAGGAGGATTACTTGGGCCCGGGAGTTTGAGGTGGCAGTGAGCCATGATGACACTGCTGCAATCTAGCCAGGCTGACATAGAGAGACCCTGTCTCAAAAATAAAATAAGATATGCCAACAACAGCAACAAAGAGTCGTTGGGGGTGATAAATATGATCAGATCAGAAGAATGTTGATAACTATTAAGGCTGGAGATTGGGTACATGGCAGTTCAACTGAACTACTCTCTCCACTTTTGTGTATGTCTGAAATCTGCAATAAAAATATAAAATGAAATTATGCATCCGGCGTGCGATGCACAGTTACATGGCTGCGGCTAGTGCCCCTGCAGTCACGGCATGCTCAACCGAGCATAAAAGCTTCCCCATTGATTCTATGAGGATGGAAAACCACTAAAGTAGGGATACCAGGAAGGCTTCCCTCTAACCAAGCCGAGGGGCTCTGAATTTCATCTCTGGAAATGAGTGTCTTTGGGATATTTTAAAGCTTTCTAGGGTAACCTTCCGGGGTGTCCAGGGCAAAAACACCCCGAGGAGTGGTTAATTTTGGGGAAGAAAATGAGAGATCAAGAGAGATAGAGAATAAGACAGATAAAAGCTCTCAAATGGATGCAATGTAGCCAGGATACAGCAGTGAAAATCCTGGGCACTGTCAGGACCACGGACGCACAGCTGAGGGCTGGAGGAAAACAGTGTGCGGAAGGCGCTCCGAGCCCGCTGTGCCGGCGCCATCTCCGTCCCTCATTACTCAACACATAGATTCTGAAAGTCTGCTTTGCACTACACAATATATTAGCTTATATCCTGGAAGAGAAACAGAAATGTACCTCAATATCTAAGTAAATAAATAGATGTGCATATCCAATTCATATGCGATTAAATTTAACACAAGGCATAACGTGTATAAATTAAAGTTATAAAGAAGAGAGCTCAGGCTGGGCACGCGGTGGCTCACGCCTGTAATCCTAGCACTGTGGGAGGCTGAGGGGGGGATTTGAGGGCAGAGTTTGAGGTTGCTGTGAGCTAGGCTGACACCATGGCACCCACTCTAGCCTGAGCAACAAAGCAAGACTCTGTCTCAAAAAAAAAAAAAAAAAAGAAGAGAGCCCAGTTGCACCTTGCAGCTGAGACACCAAATGAATGAACACATGAATAGTTTCCAGAAATCCAACAAAATATCCTGAAGTCCCTTTGTCTGAGGAAACCAAATTATATCAAAGAATATATTGAATTATTTTCCAGTTTGTTGAGAATTGATATGGTTGAAGACACCAAAGTGTATTAATGCTTCTATTAAAAGGAAATTAGAGATTTCTTATTGTGAAGTCATGTATTACCTTACAGGATGCTGAAACCCAAAGGCTCCCTTTGATCCAAAAGTTTGTTGGGCACCTCCGGGCTCAGGCTGTAAAGACAGACACATCCGAACACAGATACAGTCAAGGAGCCTCTGAAGGTGACATCCTGAAGCTTTAAAAAATAGAATCTCAGTAGTCTGCAATTGTTCTGTACCAATTTTAGAGAGTTTAAACACCTTAGCAGTAGCTGATAAGCCCCTGTTCCTTTTACTGTGGCCCAAAATGTCCCAGGTGCTGTGCGGGATTCAAAGATGGAAAGGGTGGGATGCAGAGCCTTGGTCCAGGCACTTCACAGTCTAACGGGGAGAGCTGCACGGGTGTGCAGACGACTAAGCGACAAAACATAATACGGTAAGACACTTATGACCTCATGACTCTAAGTGGGGAGAAGGATCAGGAAAGGGTTCATGCAGGGCCTGGCAGAGACGTCCGTGGCGCATGGGTGTGAGATTCTCAGGCTGTTCTGGCAGAGGAGAGCATCAGATCAGAGGTGAGAAAACAGAGGGCACAGGCAGGGAACTGTGGGCAGCCCAGCGTGGAACGAAAGAGACGCTGCGGTGCTCAGAGGTCTTGATGGCAGAACGCTGTGAACACCCACTACTGAGTCTAGGTCTGATTCTAGAGACAGGCGCTGCTGGCTGATTCTTGAGCCAGGGAGTTCAACAATCAGATCTGCATTTCAAGGACAGTGGTGGCCGCTGGGAGAGGTGCATAGATCATGTTGGTGATGAAAGGAAGGTACTAGTCTTGGCAAGAGGTTATAAAGGGATGAGTGCAGGTAACAGCGATCGGAAAAGAAAGGAGGGGCAGAGCCCAGGTACGTACACTTCAGTAGCATCCAAAGGTTGGAGACCACTTGAGTAGCAGGAGCCAAGGAGGGGGGCAGCTGGTCTGAGCACCAGGCAGCTAAGGACAGCATTAGTGAGGACAGGACACAGCAGAGAGCCAGGCCTGTCCATCGTAACCTCTGAGCAGGGTGATGGGGAAGGTGAGGGGATGGTCACACTCTACCCGTCCAGGGTTGATCCTGTTCTGCCCAAACCCCTGAGGGGGCTGGGCCTGAATGGATGTGGCCTGAAATACAGCCAGGTTATCCCAGAGGCCGAGAAGCCAGAAATTGTCATTTGACCTCAGGTCTCTGAAACCTTAGTTACTGCAGAGAGTAAGGAGTGGGGTGTTCTGGATCATGCTGGGATGACCTGAAAATGAACCGAGATGGTGGGGCAGTGGATCTGAAAGACTGAGCCCTTGGAGTCCATGGAGTTTAGTGGGAACAGATGAGGGACCTTGGCGGGGAGGGGTTGTGTGTGTACTCGATATCTGTGAGCAAATCAGCCCACGGGGAGCCTCCTCAGACATGACGCTTTGTCAGCCGCATTTCTGTAATACACTGTGATGAGCTAAAGGAAGTACAGTGAGGTTCTCCGGAACAAAATCTTTTCCATAAAGTTGTTCACTTTTTGGGTGCTACAGGAAATGACTTCTGTGTTAAGCTCTGTTTGCAGTTATAAGATGCTCCCCAGGCTCCCTCTACCACCACAAGCAATCCTGTCCTGCTAAAGACAATGTTATACCCTGAGATGGGACAGGGTCCACCCGACATGCAGACTTTGGTGGACTCCAAAAGGCAATGGTAGGTGGTGCGGAGAAAAAACAGCTTCTTTAAAGCGTCTGGTTCTAACTAGCCTCTGTGAAACATACAAGTACACCTTTATAAACTTTAAAAACTTTGCGCCACAAACATTTACAACTTTAAAAATTTTTACACCACAAATATCCCAATTATTTTCCAGAAGGATCTTATTCAAGATTCTTTTCTGTTGAGAGAAATGTCCATATATCCACATATTATAATTAAGCACAGGGACAGAAATGTATACAAGACAAGGTAAGCTCTGTGCTTAAGGTATGTAGGTATGTGTATGTGAGTGTGTTTTCTTCCTTCTTATTTTTTTTTATTTTAGAGACAGGGTCTCACTACTACATTGCCCAGACTGGGGTTGAACTCCTGATCTCCCCCCTTGGCCTCTGGGTGTGTTTTCTCAAGAGCAAGAGAACAGGCGTGAGTAGAGACACTCCAGCGAGGGTGGGCCTTCTCCCATGTGTGCCTGTGACCCAGAGCTAAGGCCGTGGACAGGCCCAGGAGAACAAACAGTGCCTGACCTCTTCCAGGAAACTGCCTCGCCTGCAGTGCCGGCAAGTGGCCAAGAGGGAAATGCAACCGAGGTCAAGAACCGTTCAGGTTTTCCAGGCAGGCGAGGTGGATAGCTGTCTAGGTGTGCTAGGAGCACCAAGTGGGTGACCGTGGCCCCACTGCTCAGGACACAGGGCCTTGAGGCCTTCCCTCCACTTTAGCTTTTATTCTAATTTTGATCTGCTTGCCGGGAGTCCTGGTGCAGGTCACCAGGCCACAGCCCCCCTCACCGGCACCACTCCCTGCTAATGGCATTTCTTGAAGAATACAGAACCGGGTTGAGCCCAGGAATTCTCCCGCTTTGTCGGGAGAGGGCGCTGTTGAGCAAGACGCGTTCCCTCCCGCGCGGGGCTGCGCTCACCTGCCGGGCTGCGCTCACCTGCCGGGCTGCGGGGAACCGCGTGCGGGGAACCGCGTGCGGCGCGCGCAGCCCCCACGGAACACCACTCCTACCCCCACCCAAATCCATGGACACAACTCTTCCTCCACGGTGACAGACAACCGATTGACGAGAAAGTTGCTACAAATTAACATTTCTCTGCAAGTAATCTTCATTTTTCTCACAAATGGTCTTCTCATTATAAATGGAAAAAAAACCAGACACCGCCTGCCTTACCTAGGAAGTGTGCTATGGTATTTCCATTCTCGCAAACACCTGCTAGGCTCCACACACATTTCATTTAAAAGAAAAGTGAACAGTCATAAACATCTGTATTATCTCTCACACAAGCACCTTTAAATCTTTTAAGAACTTAAGTCTGAATGCAAAAGAAGGAATTATTTTACATTATTTAGATATTGCATGTAAGAATAATTTAGGCTAAAAAAAATCATATTGCTTGTTAATTTGATATAGATTTTATTTGCTTCATTCTTTAAAGTAAATAACAGTAACTGAACTAAGACTCCCAATATTCAGATTAATTTAATACAGTAGCCTAAATATCAAAATATGATGGAGTGCTGTCCTGCACCCAAATTTTCTTACTGTATTCCAGATAATTGCACGGTAAGCCATATGCCACGTGTGTTATGTAAATTAAATACAGGGTCCTTCCCAGCCTGGTTAACTCCAGCATTTTAAGTAAGTCATCAAAAAATAAATAAAATAAAAGTCATCAACTTATATTGTAAATATTTTTTTAAATGTTTGTTATATAACAAAGAGAAGGCAAATTCTGTGAAAGCAAGTCATTACGTCAATAAGTATAAAGCAATTTAGTTACCAAAGCAGGCTAACAAAAGAATAGTAGTGGCAATTAATCTTTGCCCACAAAGCACTCGGCTTGAGTGTATTTGCTCAGACAACATGAGTTACCCCAAGAGTGCTTGCAGACAGCGCCAAAGTGCTTCAGAAAGGGCCAGACGGCGGCGGGTGAGGGCTTTTAACTGCAACTTCTGGGCTCCTTGCATGGGGCTCTGCCCTATTTGCACTGTGTGGCACTCAGCTTTCTTCTCAGGTGGGGCTGTGACTGCCTTCTCCCCTCCCCTCTCTACCTGCTGGCTTGCAGAAGAAACCCCAACATGGAAGAAACCCCTTATAATTCCCATGAAACAGCTATGCCATAGTGGCTTTGCTTTTCAAGAAAGGAGAAGCCATCAGGAGCCCAATCTATAATGTGACTCAGGTCTGAGTAATACCTTACTCATACAGGCTCCCAGCCCCTGAGGCGCTTATGAGTTAGATGTCCCAGGGAGGCCTTTCACGGTCCCTTTATTTTAGAGATGGTGCCACTTTCTGGCTGGACTGGTTACCTTCAACGCCCACAGTTAGCCTTACCCGGCTTCCAGTTGTGGTCGGCTCAGCATCTCCCGGGGTCAGGGTCCACGGTCTCCACGGTGCAGGGCTGGAATGCAAGCACCAGTAGGGAAAAGACATTTCTGCTGTCTTTTAAAATTTTGAGAGCTAGTCTCATTTCTAGTGTCTGCCTGAGAAAGAGTCGCTGGACACCCCAGAATGTTCCCTCAAGTTCTCCATCGGTATTTTTCTCTCCTGATGCACTCCCAGTTCTCTGCCTTCAATTAGGTTTTGAGAAGGTAGGTCCCAAATCTGACACTATTATTAGGGAACACATTAGTAGAGGGATTTCTCTCCCAACTAATTCTGGCTCCAGTCTTCGATTCTGGACCTCCCACTATAGCTGGCTACTTTGACGCTTTCAGGGGTGGGGAACCTGCGGCCCCTCTACGGAATCCAAACTTTATCTAATCCCTTCATTGAAAAGATTTGTTCTGTAAAATTCGGATTCAGTCAAAAGGCCACACTCAAGGATCCAGAAGGCCACATGTGGCCCCAAGGCCTCAGTTCCCCATCCCTGCCTCCATCTCAGAAAGACTTTGATTCTACAGAGATTATTTTAGAGTTCTACGACGCAAAAAAGGGAAAAATCCGTTTCTCCTCTTTGGCTACCTGGCCCACCCAGCCCCTTCCCTACCTCCCCGACTAATTTGATTTCCTTAAACCAGCCAAGGGCTGGTAACAGCGATAGCGAGCGCTGATCCCCAAGCGCAGGGAAACCAAAGATTGCCACCAAGAAAGTGACATTCGGAGTGAGGGGATCTCTTTGCAAGGCTGGCTTACGGTCCGGAAACGTCAGTGCTTCCCAGTCGGGTAAATCCAAATCTCCTATAAACCGAAGTGTTGGCACATTTCCTCGCCAGGTACCACCTGGGCCTCCGCGGTTCAGAGGCGGGCGCCGGTCTCTGTCCTGGCTAAGGAACTTGCTCGGCGTCGCCGTCGAGCTCGGGGGGCTCCGCCCGGCCTCGGGGGTTTCGGTGTCGCGGTGGCCCCCGCCCGCTGCGCTCCCCGCGCCCGCGCGGCGCGCGCCTCTCCACGCGTCCAGCTCTGCCGCGGGGGCGCCCTCACCTGTCTGGGCCGCGCGGTGGCGGTGGCCTCCGGGGCCCGTCCTCGGGGCAGTGACAGAAGCCACCCTGAGCCTCCCGGGCTCCGGCGGCCGCGGCCTCGGGTCTCATGGTGCCCGCGGAGCCCGCGCCACTCCAGCGCGCCGGCCCCGGACCCGCCTCTCTCGGCCCGGCGAGCGCTCTCCCCTCCCCGCTCGCCGGGCGCCAAGTTTAAAAACGGGGGCGGGGCGGGGAGGCGACAAAGGAAAGAGCGGGGAGTGGGGGGGGGGCTGGAGAGCTCCGGGAGGGTTGCGGGGGGGGATCGGGGTGGCAAAGGGGAAGCCCGGGGAGGAGGAGGGGAAAGGACCGGAGAAGTTCCCAGCGGGGACAGGGCCAGCCGGGGGTGGGGAGGAGACAAGGAAAGCTCTAGGAGGGGGCGCCGCCTGGCCGGGCCGGGAAGAGGGGTGTCAAGGAGAGGACTTGGGGAGGCCCGGGCAAGGGTGTGGAAGGGACAAAGGAAGACGCGGGAGGGGGCGCCGAGGGCTGGGCGAGGAAGTTCGGGGAGGAGACCGCGGGAAGTGACTAGGGAAGCGCAGAGAGCGAAGGCAGGCACCGGGGTCACGGGGCGTTTCCACCGCGCGCGCTCTCCCTGCGGGATGTGGGGGCAGCCTCAGTTCTGGGGACCCACGTGGACCCGCCGAGCCTTCAGGACTGGGCCGCGGGCGCCCGGGACGCCCCGACCTCGGGGCTCGAACCCGCGGCGAAGCGGGTGGCGTGGGCGCGCGCGGGTACTGCCAGGCGATGCAGGGCCGTGGGCCGGACCGAGGGAGAAGAGGCGCAAAGACAGCGCCCTTCCCACCGCAGGGGGCTGGGGAAAGAAGGAAGTGGCGGCGGGGGACGGCGGGATTTCCTCCGAATGGCCCCTGGCCGGGCTCGGAAAGTGCCTCCCGGGCCGTGGGGACCCTCTCCGGTGGCGGGTCAGCGTGGGAGGGACGCGACCCCTTCGGCAGTGGCGCGCGTCGGGCCCGGACCCCGGGGGCTCCTCGCTCGGGTGGAACCTGGCCCTCAGGGGGCCACTGCGCTGCGTCGGAGCGCTGGGACTCCCTGGATGTCATTTAAATGACCTTAAAGAATGTTAAAAAAAAAAATCGAAGACCTTCAAGGATCAAAATGTTTTCACATTTTTTTTTCTTTAAGATGTTGTCGACAATAATTAAACCTATTTAAAGGCAAACAGTAAAGAGGAAGAATGAACAACTTTGAACAATTTTATGCAAAATAATTTAAGAGAAACTGAGTATGGGGGGGGGGAATTAAAAGGACATTGGCCGCATCGCAGCAAGAAGGTACCGTGTTACATCTACCTGTTTTCTTAAGAAGAACACTGAGCAACGCGCTGTGGGTGCTTTAAAATGCGTGTCTTCAGGGTAGCAATGCAATCAGGGTACCTTTCTGAGAAGTCTGACAACCTGTGTCACGCGCCTTCAAAATATGCATTCACCTGTTGGCCTAGCCCTTCTACTTCAGTGTCTATGCTAAGGGTGTGTTTTGAAACGGGGATGAAGATGTATTTTAACCACAGAGAAGTCTTCATTTTAGTGTTATTTATAATGTTGAAAAATATGTCTAAAAATGTGGCAGAGATTGAATGATGGTAAGATCTTACACAGCTATGAGAAATATTTTTGGAGTTTTGAACAGCATGGCAAAATGCTTACAATATAGTGTTAAAAGAAAAATTTCGTACAGAGAGGGTGCAAACTATGTACAAAAAGGCTACGAAAAACAGAAGGGGCCCGCTGAGTAATGAGATGACTAAGGATTTTGAGAGGCTTTCCAAAAAAAACGTTTTCTGAGTTTTCATCAATGAATACGTTACTCTTTTATTGTGGTGAAATATACATAACATTAAAATGATCATTTTAACCCTTTTCAAATGTAAAGTTCCATGGCAGTAGGCATTCTCGCATTGTTGTGCAACCATCCCTCTATCTCCAGAGCTTTTTCATCCTCTCAAACTGAAACTCTGTCCCCATTAAACAACAATGCCCCATCCTCCCACCCCCAGTGCTTGGTAACCACCATTCCATTTTCTGATCTATGAATTTGACTAGTCCAGGCACCTCATATAAGTAGAATCATTTGTTCCTTTGTGGAGCATATGTTAATTTTATAATCTTCAGTCCAACCCTGCAAATCAGGCATTATCCTCAGTTTACAGATGAAGAAACTGGAGTTCTTAGAGGTTAAATGACTGGTGCAGTCACCATCTGGTTAGAGAGCCAGACCAGGCATTCCTGCCAAGTACATGGGCTTTAGAAACTGAACATCACCAAAAATAAATTTAAAGGGCAAAAGGATCCAACATAACACCCGCACACAGTAGACACTTGGTTTTCTCTTATTTTTTGCTTTTTCTTCTGCCAAATACCATGTAAGACCACAATGACCAGTGCTGGGATGATGTGAGCAACAAAATAAAGTAGCATTTCATTATAACTCAAATTATAAAATAAATATCCATGAGTTCATATTGAAATCAATACATATTGAATAAATAAAAACATGGGGAGAAGAGACACATTTCCTTAGTAGAAGTATCCCAAATAATTTATGTAGATAATCTGTCTTTGAGAAAGTAGAACATAACTACATAAACAGGAATTAAAATTCATGACTGTGTGTTTTTTATGAAAATGTATTTAATCAAAAATACATTCATTGGTAATATAAAAATGAGGTTTTTAAAACAAAGTTCTTACTGTAGATAGAGGAATTAAAATACAGTAAAGAAACAAATTGCTCTTGAGATGGTTGGGAATTCAAAGAGCTATTGTGTTACCAAGAACATTATTATTGTAACTATTTCTTAAACTTTATTTGGATCTATGGAAGATCCTTATGATAGAGGAAGTAATTTGGGGAAGGAGAAAGAAATCCTAAGAAAGTTAATTAGGTTGCTGGTTTATAAGCTGGGAAAAATTACAAAACTTCAAATGTGTGAATCCCTGCCTGGGAGGTAAGAAAATGGAGACTCTATTCCTTACTCTGCTGTCTTTAATTAAAAATTCTTTTTCCATGTGCTGACTTTCAGTCCTTGCTTAGAAACAAAGAGTAAAGATGTCAACCCCGAGGGTTTCCGGCCTGCCTAGGAGGAGGACACCAAAAGTCAAAACATCTAAGAGGGCAGAATATTTTTACATAAACAGTGTGGAAGACAAGCAGGGAAATGATAATTTCCTTTCCTTCTGTTTAGTCAGGCCGTATTTCCTGTTATCCACTCCACAGAGCATTCTGCAACTCTTGAAGCTGCTTTAGAAGCTACAAGATATTGTTTAATTAGTTTCTAAAACATTTAAGACCCCCCGAAAAGTATATTTGTTCTGTGGGAATAAGAGACATATTTGTTTTGTGGGGGTTTAAAAATGTAGTTTTATCTTTTAAAATTGTGGTAAAATACATAAAATATAAAATTTACCATCTTAGCCATTTTAAGTGTACAGTGCAGTGATATTATGTACATCAACGTTGTGCTACCATCACCATCATCCACCTACAGAACTCTTTATCTTGCAAAACTGAAACTCTTAAATAATAACTTCCTATTTCTCCCTCCTTCCAGCCCATGGCAAATATCATTTTTTCTGTCTCTATGAGTCTGAATACTTCATGGACCTCGTACAAGTGGAATTATAGAGTAATTGTCTTTTTTGACTGACATTTCATTTAACATAATGTCCTCAAGTTTCATTCGTGTTGCAGTATGTGTCTGAATTTCCTTCCTCTTGCAGGCCGAACAACCATTGGGGAACCTGCTGGCCTTGGGACCACATGTGGCCTTCTGGATCCTTGAGTGTGGCCTTTTGACTGAATCCAGATTTTACGGCACGAATCCTTTTAATAAAGTCAACAGGCTGCACTTGGGGATCTGGAAGGCCATGTGTGGTCTTGAGGCTGCAGGCTGCCCACTCTAGTCACAGACCCCATTTGTTTATCCATTCACCCCACTAGCTGTAGATGGACATTGGATTTGCTTCTGCCTTTTGGCTGCTGTGAATAATGCTGCTATGAACACCATTTATATGAGCATCTGCTTTCAATTCTTTTTTTTGCAATCAAAAGCATGGTTTAATATCAAAGTGGCGCAACAGAATTGATAAGATATCTTTGACAATCAATTGGCTTATATTAAAATCTTCCATTTATTTCACCAAGGATCCTCTCAAATTAAAACCTTTCGGTCATATAACTCATAAAATCAGCACTCATCACAATAAATGGCCATTATCACTTTGTAAGTTTAAATCCCCATTGACTCCCAACTGAAAAGAGATACCCACACCCAGAAATTCAGGAGTTCCTTCACATCCTCAGGGTTGCACATGGTGTGTATCCGTTATCACGTTTTGTAGTTTCCAATGTGTGTAATGTCCTTTGGGGGTTATTTATCTTGCTGGTCCACAGGAAGGGTGCACTAGTCCAAGAATCGAGACATCTGAATCCTAGTTCTAGCTCTGCCACGGAGGAGCCACCTCACCCGGGGCAAGTTAGCCAGTGTCTCAGCCATGTCTGTCACCCACGAAAGGACTGGTCAGTGTCATGGTGGTTCCATTAAGCTCTTTGAGCCTCCGCAGTGGTTACTCTTGAATCTGGATTGAAAAGTACTGTGTATCCGATGAGATAACGGATACATGTTGCCCTTTGTTTTTTGGAGTGTTTTTCTTTTTCTTTCTTTTATTATTTCAAAATATCAAGGGGGCACAAATGTTTCTGTTACATGGATTGCTTTTATGATGCTTAAGTCAGGGCTACCAGTGTGCCCGTCACCCAAAAAATGTTCATTGTATCTGTTAGGTAGGCCTCTCCCCCAGCCCCAATTCTTTTATATATATTCTCAGAAGTAGAATTGCTGGATGAAATACATTTGGTTTTGAATTCTTATTTTAAGATCTGAGTTTGCTTTTTTTTTTTTTTGAGACAGAGTCTCACTTTATTGCCCAGGCTAGAGTGAGTGCCATGGCATCAGCCTAGCTCACAGCAACCTCAAACTCCTGGGCTCAAGCAATACTGCTGCCTCAGCCTCCCAAGTAGCTGGGACTACAGGCATGTGCCATCATGCCCGGCTAATTTTTTCTCTATATATTAGTTGGCCAATTAATTTTCTTTCTATTTATAGTAGAGATGGGGTCTCGCTCTTGCTCAGGCTGGTCTCAAACTCCTGAGCTCAAAGGATCCGCCCACCTCGGCCTCCCAGAGAGCTAGGATTACAGGCTTGAGCCACCGTGCCCGGCTTGAGTTTGCTTTGAAAAAAAAAATTTTAAGATGAAATTTGTATTAAAGTTGTGAAGGGAAATTGTAAACGTTTTGTAACCAAGGTTCTCCCTGTGACTGCAGAGGTCCCCAGCTTAATCATGTGAGAACTGATGGGTGGAAGCTGGAACCATCTCCAGACTCTCCCTGAGTTGAAGCCAGAACCATAGCAATGGCCACCAGACCCTGCCTGATGTCCCCTCCAGCTCCTTTACCCCTCAGGTCTCATCTGTCATTCCCCCCTGGGTCACTCCCCGCAGAGCCTCTGGCTGTTTCTGGACCAGGAGCCACCCAGGCACCCTCTCCCCTCAGGGTCTCTGCTGGCAATACTCTCCTTCCATGCGTCTGCCTGGCTTGTCCCCTCACCTCCTTCCGGTCTTGCTCAAATGCCCCCTATGGATGACACCTTGCCTGGACACCTGTTTAAAAGCCCCTCCGTTCTTCACACAGATGCACACGCCTTGGATTTTCCAATCCTCTCCTGCATTAGTTTTCTCCATCACATTGAACATGCCTTATTTTTCACATTCTTACCTATTGCATTTAACATACGATTTCTTTCCTATTTACTTTACGTATCATCTGCCTCTCCCAGTAGGGTGTCCGTTCCACCAGGGTAGGTTTTTTTCTGTTTTGTTTCCTGCTGTCTCTCGGTGCCTAGAACAGCATCTAACACTTAGTAGATGTTGGTGAGTGTGCAGATATGACCTTGGTTAGCTTCAGAAGAAAATGAAGAAGGACTTCGGAGTGGTCCAATTTAATTACATCCTTTGAGCTAGCACCCAACAGGAGAGAATATGGAAAGCAGAGAATGTTATCCACATGTAGCACAGAATAAGTAGCATCTCACCTCAGGCTGTCCCCAAAGCACACAGAATGACAGTCCACCTGTGGTGAGAGCAGCAGTGGCCCCTAAAAAGATGTCTCTTAGTCCTAACCCCCAGAACCTGTGAATGTGACCAAAAAGAGTCTTTGGAGATCCAAGTAAGCTAGGGATCTCGAGAGGAGATCATTCTGCATTTGGGGTGTGCTGTGGTTTGAATGTCCCCTCCCAAACTCTTGTTGAAATTTGATTGCCAATATAATGGTATTGGAAGGTGGAGCCTTTAAGAGGTGGGTTTAATGCCTTTAAGAAAAGGGCTAGGCATGGTGGTTCATATTTGTAATCCTAGCACTTCTGGAGGCTGAGGCGGGAAGATTGCTTGAGCCCAGGAGTTTGAGACCAGCTTGAGCAAGAACGAGACCCCATCTCTACCAAAAAAAAAATAGAAAAATTAGCTGGCGTTGTGGTGCATGCCTGCAGTCCCAGCTACTACTCGGGAGGCTGAGGAAAGAGGATCACTTGAGCTCAGGAATTTGAGTTTGCAGTGAGCTATAACAATGCCACTGCACTCTACATGTGGTGACAGAGCGAGACTCTGTGTTAAAAAAAAAAAAAGGCTTTCAGGAGTGGGTTTTCACACTTCCCCTCCCCTGCTTTGTGAGGGATGGTGTCTCTCCCCTCCAGAGGATGCAGCGTTCAAGGTACCATTGTGGAAGTGGAGACTAAGCCCTCACCAGACCCCAAACCTGCCGGCACCTTGATCTCAGACTTACTGGCCTCCAGAACCGTAAGAGAAAGCTTTCCGTTCTTTATAAACTACCCAGTCTCAGGTATTCTATTACAGCAGTGCAAAACGGAGTAAGACAGGGTGGACCCTAAATCCAAGGACAGGTGTCTTTCTACGACAAAGGCAGAGAGGGACGTTGGAAACACAGAGACACGTGGAGAAGGAGCGAAGACGGGGCAGGGACTGCAGTGATGCACCTGCAGAACGAGCAACATGAGGACTCCCCGCCACCCCTAGGAGCGGGCAGGGGGCACGATTCCCTCTGAGAGCCTCTGGAAGGAAACAGCCCTGCGGACACATTGATTTTGGACTCTCAGCCTCCAGAGCTGAGAGAATAAATTTCTGTTTTAAGCTACACAGTTCAGGGTAATTTGTTACAGTAGCTACAGCGAACTAAGACACCATCCATAGCTGCATCTAAACTGGTCCCTGAGTTTATCATTGTAATAAGATTCTCTCTTCTAGTTGTGTCACTAGGAGAACAGACGAATCTCCTGTTAGTTACGTATTGCCCAGTCATATACAGTGCTGTGTGGGGATAGCAATAGAAATGGGACCGAGGAAATCAGAGTAGCCAGAATTCCAAATCTCAGAGCTGGAAGAGACCTTCAATACCATGCTTGGCTCATTTCCTCATTTGGAAGACAAGATAACGGAAGCTCAGGAAATGACTTGCCTACTACACTGAGGGTATTAATAGCTAATATCATAATGATAACTTTGACTAGCATTTATTGAGCATTTATTGTGTTCCAGGGACATGGTTTATGGATATTAATTTACTGAGTCCTCACAATAAGCATGTAAGGGAGACAAGAGTATTATCCATATTTTTCAGGGGAGGAAACTGAGGCACAGAGAAGTTAAATCATTTATTTCCAAGGCCACTCAGAGTATCAAGGACGTGACAAGAACCCAGGCAGGGCTTCAGAGTCTGGGGCTTAGCAAGTATGCTCCATAGAAGACTAAACTGCCTTTGCGACCTGTTAGAGTCTATCTCACCTCACAGTGACACTGGCTTTCTCGGGATGATCCATGTGAAAGATTAACTGCAGATGGCCAGCCAAACTCATGGGGCTGATGGTGGAGGCCACTCAGAAGTGTAAAGACTCAAGATGCCGCTTCACTCTTTATCTAGGGAACAGCTGTGAGTAAGACCTGTAACTCATTCTGACCCTCCCTTGACAAAAAGTACTCAGCCTCTGGGGGCGCTGGAATTCAGCTTCTGTGCTGACCAGTTGGAATTTAGGCCTGCTGTTTCCTCTGCCTCTCTGGGTTTCCATAGTGTTGAAAAGGCAAACACTTTCCATGTCTCTGTGTCCTGTGGAGCTGGAGATGTACGGGGGATGTGAGGAGGAAAGAGCGGTGGTATCCTAGGCATCTACGCCTCCTAGAAATGTAGAGGAATTTTTTCTAATCTTTGAGGGTAAGACGAGTAAATTTTTCCATCCCACTACCCATTCCCTGTGGGTAAATGACTGCTTGTTTCCAGCCTTATTTCACCCTTGGCCATACGCTGCTAGAACAATGTCATGTCTGGTACCTAACAGACACTCAATAACTGCCTTTTAAATGAACAAATTATATTATTTTTTAAAGCATTTATCTTTCCAAACAGAGTGGAATTCTATTGACTTTGTATTTTCATAACCCAGATCAATCTCTGTGAATTAGTGTAAATGTAAATTTGGTTGCATTTTAAAGATCCCAAATAATAATGACTTTCATAAGATAGGTGTTTATTTCTCACAAAACAGTCTGAAGGGAAGTGGTCTGGAGTGGGTCGTGCAGCTCAGCACAATGAGGTGGTGCAGGCTCACAGGCCCCTTCTGTCTTGTTACTCCACCTTCCCCAAAAAGCTGTCATCATGCACATGATCCAAGGTGGCTTGTCATCATGTCCATGTTCCAAATAGGAGGATGGAGAGGAAGGACATTCCTCCTCTGGCTTCATCCATTCAGACTGCTATAACAAAATACCACAAACAGGGTAGCTTATGAACAACAGAAATTTATTTCTCACAGTTCTGGAGGCCGGGAAGTCCAAGATCAAGGTGCCAGCAGATTTCACACCTGGTGAGTGTCTGGTGAGTGCCTGCCTTTGGGTTCATAGATGGCGCCTTCTCTCTGTGTCTTCACATGGTAGAAGGGGCAAGCAAGCTCCCTGGGGCCTCCAGTAAGGGCACTAATTCTGTTTAAAAGGGCTCTACCACATGACCTAATCATCTCCCAAAATTCTTACCTTCTAATACCATCACATTGAAGATCAGGCTTCAACTTATGAATTTGAGGCAAACACACACCTTTAGTCTTGTCTTAGTCTATTTTATGTTGCTATAACAGAATACCTGAGATTGAGTCATTTATTTTATAAAAGTCATTTCTTACAGATCTGGAGGCTCGAAGTCCAAGAGCAGCATCTGGTGAGGGCCTTCTTGCTGTGTCATAACCTGTCAGAGAGCATCACATGGCGAGAGCAAGAGTGTGTCAGTTCAGGTCTCTTTCTCTTCTTATGAAGCCACCAGTTCATCATGGGTGTCCCACCCAGATCCAAATTATTGAATCTTTCCAAAGGCCCCACCTCCAAATACCATCAACATGAATATGGGAATTAAGTTTCCAACATATGAAATTTGGAGGACACATTCAAACCATAGCAAGTCTATAGCACACTCACTTTCTGGAAAAGACCCAAATGTTACACACATCATTTTTGTTCACATCCTATTATGAACTTGGTCACATGGCCACATTTAATCAAAAAGGAGGCTAGAAAGTATAGTCGTGATTCTGGATTACCCTGAATTCAGCTGAAAATTCTATTGTGGAAGAAGAAGAGAATAAATGCTAACAGACAACCAGAAATTTATGTCATACTATGTCTCATAATAGATGCCCAATAAATATTTTCTGGACTAATGAATTGTTATCAACAAGCAATATAGAAATGTAATAATTATAATGCTCTAGGGGGCAATGAAGATCTTTAATTTAAAAAATACCCTTGAAGCATGGATGTTTTTATTAATGTAAATTGGAATATTTGCCATAGACAAAACCAAAGATTTTTACCAAACATAACAGAAAATGTCATTAGATTTTGTAACCTTAGGAAACAACTCTAAAATGCTATCCCTAAACATAAGGACATAGAGAAGAAAATCAAACTAGCTAGTATTTTCTTCGGGAAGCTGAAATATGCATTATGGTGTCCACATAAATTCCAAATCCAGGTCAATACAAAGGTCTAAAATGTAAAAAGCCGTAAGCAGTATCTCATATGCCAAAAACAAGTAGAGTGGATTCACTTACAGAAGTCACTTCCATGACTATGACACCTTGATCTCAAGCAGCTATGACACCTTGATCTCGAGCAGCACTTGATATGTAAGAAGCTCAGCTGGTCTTTTTTTTTTTTTTTAATTCTTTCTGGTAAAGCTGTGTCTCCAACCCACGAACACTGTTGGTCCCAGTCCCATCACTTCACAGCCAGATAGGGCCACAGTCTTCCGCATTTGGGTGTCTCCTCCCTCCGATCTAGACTACACACTGCTTCAGATGATTTTGCCTGATGCTGCATCCTGGTTCCAAACATCTGATGTTTCCCCCATCAACTCTTAACCTCTTCGTTTAGCATTCCTGGATTTCCGTAGTCACTTGCTATTCAATATATCTGGTTTGTCCCTCACTACAGAAAATCTGCTGTCTGAATGTTCTCCTTATTCACTTTCAATTTCATTTTATTAGTAGATCATGTGTTCACATGGCTCAAAAATAAAACAGCACAAAAAGTGATGTAGTGAAACGTCCCCTTCCCTGCCCTGCTCCCATCCTCTCTGTTCCCCAATGTCTCCCCACTCTAAAGAGTTTCTGGCACATGCTTCAGCGTCTTTTGTGCAAATATAAGCAAGTACAACTATATTTTCTTATCAGCCTCCCGCCTTTTACACAAAGGGGAGCTTACTATATTCCAGATATTTCTATTTCTATATTAGTATACAAAGAGCTTCCTTATTTTTTTTTTTCTTTCTTACTCTCCTAACCTTTGTAAAAACTACACAGTGTTCCTGGGGATGGAGTACCAACATTTATTTACCTGTTCCTACCTGTTGGATGCATAAGTGGAATCCAACCTTCTGTTAGTATGAACGATGCCTCAATGAATAACCTTGTACACACATTTTGTGCATAGGTGACCACAGTCTGCAGGGCAAGTTCCTAGAAGGGGTGCCTGAGTTTTTCCCCATCGTGCTAGATCCCCTTTGCTTTGGTACCACCTACAGGCCTGGGCCTTTTTGCCAGGGGTCTGTCACCCTCTCTTGGCTCCTTGGAGAGATTAATTCCATAGGACAGTTGGAATAACTGGTACATGGTATGCATAACTCATGGGACACGATGAACACTTTATCTTCTGCCATCTCTTTAAAATTTATCCAGTAGAAAGTATCTTCACTTGCCCCAGATGAAAACCCTAATAAGCCTGTATTAGTCTCCCAGAGTTTCTGTAACAAAGTACCACAAACTGGGTGGCTTAAAACAACACAATTTTGTCTCATGGTTCTGGAGGTGAGAAATCAAGGTGGCTCTCTGAAGCCCTTGGGGAATCCTTCCTTGATTTGATAAGGAAAACCCCCATCTATTACTTGGCAAATCAGGGGAAGACCCGCATCAGCATAATACTAACCTATTACCTGGCCTATCAACTAATCTATTACCTGGTGCATCAACTACCCTACTACCTGGTTCATCAGCATAACACGAACCTATTACCTGACAAATCAACTAACCTATTACCTGGTGGGCATTAGTCAACTGATATCCCGCCCCTTGGACCATCCCAACTTAATAAAAGTGGGAAAAATTGGGTAGACAGGGCTCAGAATGTGGTGGCAAGACCCCTCTGAGCCCACCAGTGAATAAACCTTGATTCTCTGATTCTCCGTGTGCTGCTCCGTTAATCCTTGAGACCACCCACTGTGACACTTGCTGTAACAGATTCTTCCTAGTTTTGGCATTTGCTGAATCACTCCACTCTCTGCCTTTGTCACCACGTGGCATTCTGTGTGTGTCTCTGCCTTCACATGTCCCTCTTCTTATAAGCACACCAGTCACATTGGATTATCTCATCTTAACTAACTACAACTACAAAAACCCTATTTCCAAATTAGGTCACATTCTCAGGTACTGAGGGTTAAGACTTTAACATATATTAATATTTTTTAGGGGGAAACAATGCAACTCATAACATAGGCCCAATACTTTTCTGCTCATGTTGTTAATAGGTAGGGGACAATCTTAGGGACAACTTTAAAAGAAACTCATTCTCAATTCAGGACCTAGTATGTCCAGCCCTAGATATTTCTTAGTCCTTTAACCTGCAATCCAAGGCCAGCTGTGGTCAGGGCTGGGGTTGTCTGCCTGCAGAGGGGGTATGGGTGATGGTTCCACTCCCTCTGCTGGCCTTGGTGCCCTGCTGAACTCCCCACCAGGAGAAGGGGAGTGGGGCTGGTGGGCGGATGGGACAGGTCTGACCAGGCTGGGAAGCTGTGTGCTCTCAGGGCCTGCCATTGCTTGTCTTTTTCTTCCTATCAGTATTTTTGGAGTTTCTCTGGAGATTTCTACCTTGGGTCTCCTAATTCTGGTGAATGTCACTTAATTTTGGGAAGTGACTTGTAACTTCTTCAGCCCCTAGAAATCCAGCATTCCTTCCTCTGTCCCTTAGGCAGCTCTTTTTAAAAATCTTTAAAAAATATTTTTTGGAGACAAGGTCTTGCTCTGTCATCCAGGCTGGAATGCAGTGGCGTGATCATAGCTCACTCTAACCTCAAACTCCTGGGCTCAAGGGATCCTTCTGCCTCAGCCTCCCAAAGTGCTGGAACTACAGGCCTGAGCTACCACGCTCAGCCATAGTCAGTCCTTTTTGAAACGACCCTAAATGATGCAACACCAGCTCTTTCCCAACTCCCCTATGGCAGCTGTCTGGTTCAAGGATCCCTACAAGGAGAGCAGATGGGGGGACGGGTGGAGGGCAGCAGCATGCTCCCAGCCTTGCCACCAGGCCAGTTGCTCAGCCATCTCTTCTCTCCATTACCTAGGCAAGGTCAGACTCATTCATGAAGTCCCTCAGCCACATAGACTCACTATCAAGCTCTCCAAGTGGATTAACTGAGCTGCTTGCTGGGCTTCTCCTGGGGGTCGGAATCCTCATGGTGAGATAAGGGCTCTCTCCAAAGAAATCTCACCCCAGTCCTTCCTTTACTCTCTGCCATGTATTTCCTGGCTTTGGCTCTTGGACTGAGAGACCAACTCATCATCACTTCCTTTGTGGTTTTGTGGTGTGCTGATCTTTCTCACCCTCCCTTTGTATCTGATACATATGTAACAGTCTTGACATGTCACAGAGGATTCCCATTCTAGTATTCTCTTCCCATCTGCCAGAACACTGACCATAAATATAACAAAGCAGTTATTTACAAATTCTCTCTGTTTGCCTTTTAAAGAAGGCGGATCCTCAAAATTGAAGGGCTTTTAAAAAGTTTTAGTATTTTTTAAAAAATAAACTTTATTTTTAGAATAGTCTTAGATTTATAGAAAACTTTCAAAATAGTGCAGAGCTCCCGTAAACCATTTTCCTGTTATTTGTTTCTTAGATTAGTATGGTGCACTTATCACAATTAATCAATGAATATTGATACATTGCATTTATATTATTGACACATACTTTATTCAGATTTCTTCCATTTTCTCCCAATGTCCCTTTTCTGGTCTGGGATCCCATTTAGGACATCACTTACATGTAACCAGCAGGTCTCCTTACGCTCCACTTCCTCACATTTCTTGTTTGATGACCTTGTCAACTTAAATAACAGCAAGAGGCTTTCTAAATGAAAATATTTATTTTAGAATAGGACATTGCAATGGGAATATGTGTGCCACAGTAAACTATGTGTGTATTCAGAGAGGTAAAGAACAACAAAGCCTTTTAAAGAAAAAATGAGGAGAATTACATAATTGTTTTGAGATAATTCTCCTTGGCTACAAGAATCAATAACAAGGGTGATCCCATTCCAAGGTTGGACAGGCAGTTGTTAGGTAGATGTCCTTGTAAAAGTTTTTTTTGTGTGTGTAAGGTTGTGTTTTTTTGCAGTCTTTTGTGATATTTTTGTTATCAGGCTGTTAGGGACAGAAAAACAAGTGAGGTAATGGAAATTGGAAAAAGAGAAAGGAGAAAGCAGTTATAGAAGAACAAGGAGAAATAGCTGCAGAAAAATAAAAGAGGGAATGGTTATTTCAGTCTTAAAGAATAGGATAACCAGGTTATGGAACACTGACTACCAGGCAGAGAATGGAAAAATCCCACCAAAAACAGGTTAGGCACTTCCCTGCCATATGTATAGTAGAAAGAATGACTGAAACATAACCTTTACGTCGTGTCCATACCTGGAAAGAATTCAGTCCCCAAAGCAGTGATGTATAGTTATGAATAGTTATAACTAACCTTTACCTAAACATAAATGTAAAAGGGAAAACACAGAAGTAGACAGAGTCTTCTCCACTCACTGGGACAGTCCCATTTCCCCTTAGGAAATGTACTTTCGCTTTGCACCCTTGAACTTTCCTTACAATAAATTCTTCGGGCACACTGGCTGAGTGTCTGTCATCTCCCTCTGACGAGTGGGCCAAGGGTTGTGATTCTTCCAAGTCCGGAGCCCAAGAACTGGGGGAACACTTTAAAGTTCAGCAGTGAACAGGGCCATGAGAAGGTCTACATATATAAGAATGTTTCTCTTTGTTGCCTTCCCTGGGCTCTATTTGTCAGATTTTTGTTATTTTTTTAAACCACAAGTGACTCCATTTTGATTCTGACAACTTCCACAACCTTGACAATCTTTAGGTTAGCTATTTTGTAGAACGTCCCTCTGCTGGGATTTGTCTGATGTTTTCTCACAATTATACCGAGTCATGGGTTTAGGGACTATGGCATAATAAAAAATTTATTTGTTTTTTTGTCTCCAGTTCCCAGCACAGAGCTCCTGAATCTCTTAGAAATTCCTGAAATATGTGTCTTTGTTATTTATGAGTCCCTTTTAATCTAATCTGAGTTTATGCTAATGAGGTGATTACTGGTGGGCTCACGGATCCGGATGGGGCTGGTGACCAGAGGAGCCAACCATAGGATCAGAGGGTTGTGACTTTCAGCCCTTCCCCCACTTTAGGGAGGGGACAAGGGCTAGCGATTGATTTCAATCACCAGTGGCCAATGATATGATCAATCGTGCCTTTGTAATGAAACCCAGAGAAGAATCCGTAAGCAGCAGGGGCCAGAGAGCTTCCAGGCTGGCCGGCACAGGGCATGGGAACTCCTCTTCCCTAGGCACCTCTTCCCTTGGCTGTTCTTGAGCAGTGTCCTTTATTCTGGAAATAGTGAGTCAAGTGCTTTCCTGAGTTCTGAGAGTTATTCGGGGAGCTACTGAATCTTTCAACTTCTAGTGGGCGGGGCAGGAACGTGGGTGGCCTGGGCGCCCCACGGCGGCTGGCCGAGCCCGTCTCCAGTGGGGTCGGTGTCCGAACTGACCCGCGGGACGCCCCGCTGGTGTGGGAGAACTGGGGGATTGGATGTTGCGGCTAGACAAGACATCGCGGTGCGTGCCGCCGGGAGGAAGAGGCCCGCGGGGAGCAGGACCCCGGAGAGAGCGCGCGGCGCCCCCACTCTGCCGAGCATAGTGAGGTCCTGGTCCGCAGGGCCGGGGTGCGCAGCTCGGACGGGCGAGCCCGGAGGCAGGACAGCAAGCACAGTAGAAGAGGTCCGTCTGCACGGGCGGCGTGGGCGAGAGAAGGCTGGTGGAAGAGAAGCCCGGACCGGCTCTCGGCGAAACCCGCTGGCGCCGCAGGAGGCCGGGGCCGGCAGGTGCTCCTGCGCAGTGCGCGGGCTGCGCGGCCGGGCCGCCGCCAGGGGGCGCCGCGCGCCGGGGACTCGCGCGCGACCACCCCGCGGAGGAGACGGCCGAGTTGGGCTTCAAGAAGTGAGTCGGGGCGCGGCGGGCCTGGGCGGGCGTCGCGCGCGCGCTCGCTCTGGAGACTGGGGTTGGGCGGTGAGGGTCTGGCGGTAGCGGCCGGGTCGCTGCAAGCGGAAAGGTCGTATCCTCGGTCAGGGCCTCCGGGTTGCCGCAGGGATGGCCGGAAAGCCGGCTGTAGCCCCCGGGAGGGGGGCGGGCCTTCCGGTAGGGCCGCATGAGGGGCCTCCCGGGCTCCGGGGCAGCGCCGCCTTCCCGCGCGTCTCGCGCTCCTCCCCGCCGGGCCCCCGGTTGGCTCGGTCCGCTCGTCAGTGCGCAGGCGCGACTATGGCTGCCCCGGCGCCTCGATCCCGGCGCCGCCGCTCCGGCTCCCGCCCCTGCCTGGTCCCTGACGCTAGTGTCGCGGGGACAGAACGGCACGCGCCCACCCGCGGCGGGAAGACGGGTGAATTTCTCTAGAACCTGGGTGGGGAAAGGCTTTCTAGTGACCAAAAGCCTAGACTCTAGGAAAAAAAAATTGACA
The DNA here is from genome assembly GCA_008750895.1 of Mirza zaza. Classification (NCBI taxonomy): domain Eukaryota; kingdom Metazoa; phylum Chordata; class Mammalia; order Primates; family Cheirogaleidae; genus Mirza; species Mirza zaza. The sequence goes on from VSMD01054935.1 coordinate 38,250, forward strand.
CATGTGATCACATTAAAAACAAAAACTGTCGCATACTGTCGCACGCGCGCGCGCACACAGGCACACACACACGTGCACGCACAAATCTCATACTATAAAATAAGTAAAAGACAATTGGCAAACTGGGAAAAAAATGTTTGCAACATATGTCGCAGATGACGGGTTAATATCTCAAATATGTATGTGACTCTTAAAGATTGAGGGAACCCATGACCAAAAATCCAATTTTAAACTAGGCAGAAGGCATTGGGGACGGAAAAAAGAAATTCTGCCAAATTCCGAGGCTGCAGTGAGCTGTGATATAGCCACTGCACTCTAGCCTGGGTAATAGAGGGAGACCTTGTCTCTTAACAACAAAAAAACCACCTAATGAGATTTTTGGTTTATAGGGCATGTGACTCATCAGGCCTCTTAGAAAGGAATTTGGGCAAGAGAAGAAAAAGACCAGAGTTCAATCCTCAACATGAAGCAACAGTCTTCACAAAAATGACATAAAACTGGCCCTTAAACAAACAAAAAGATGTTCAGTTTCTTGCTTAATAAGAGAAATCCACACAGTGCTCTGAGTTATCACTTCTATCTGATTTGTAAAAAGTGAAAGGCAGTAGGCTGTGCTGTGGGGACATAGGTGCTCTCATATGCTGGGGGGGGGGGAATCTGCAAGATGGTACAACTCCTTTAGAGGGGAATTTGGCAATATCTAACAAAGCAACATATGCATTTACCCTTGACCTAGCAATTCTACAGCTAGGACTTTACCCTGAGGAAACACTTAAGCCAATATAAAAGTATATATATGTGTGTACATACATGTACAAGGCCACTCATTGCAGCATTGTTTGCAAAGGCAAAATTTTGGAGACAGGCCAGGCACGGTGGCTCAAGCCTGTAATCCTAGCTCTCTGGGAGGCCGAGGTGGGCGGATCATTTGAGCTCAGGAGTTCAAGACCAGCCTGAGCAAGAGCGAGACCCCATCTCTACTATAAACGGAAAGAAATTAATTGGCCAACTAATATATATAGAAAAAAAAATTAGCCGGGCATGGTGGCACATGCCTGTAGTCCCAGTTGCTTGGGAGGCTGAGGCAGCAGGATCACTTGAGCCCAGGAGTTTGAGGTTGCTGTGAGCTAGGCTGACGCCACGGCACTCACTCTAGCCTGGGCAATAAAGTGAGACTCTGTCTCAAAAAAAAAAAAAAAAAAAATTTGGAGACAACCTCAATGCCAATGCATAGGCAATTGGTTGAATAAACTCTGGTACATCCACACAATGCTGTACTAGGTGGTGCGGTTATAAAAAAGATTGAGGAAAATCTCTATGATCTGATACAGAGTGATTTCTAGATATGCAGTACTGATAAGTGAACAAAAGTTAAATACAAAAGAGTACTAACTATAGTGTGCTATTTTTGTGTAAAAAATGGGGAAATAGTAAAATATTCAATGTTTCCTTATTTTTGCAAAAATAAGAAAAGAAAAGGAAACCGAGGAAGAAAAAATTAGAAACTAGTAAGTTGGTTGCTTGCAGTGGGTAGATGGGAAAGGAGGAAATGATACCTCTACACATGCCTTTTCTGGGTAGTTTTGACTTTTAGAAATATGTGAATGTTTTAGTGTTTAAACAGTAAAATTAGATCAACAAAGATGGGGGAAAAGAAACCTAAAATTGCATATAAGCAGAAGTGAACAAATACACTAAACTGTGTGGTAAATTAACCACAGAAAAATAAACCCAAATAAATAACCCTGTATGTAGGTCTTTGACTATATAGCTTCTATATGTAAACAAGCAAACAAAACTGCAGAGAAATTTTGAATGTTGGTAGTGGTAGTTGGTAGTGATCTGGTGTAGCAATTCTGAAAATACTTTCTGTGTATTGTAGGATTAAACAAATACGTACATATAATGATATTGGGAGCCAGGACCCTCACTGTGAGAGAAGAGGGTACAAATATGAAGTGAGGGAAGGCAAGGAAGAGCTCTGTGGACTGGAATGGGAGGCTTTTTGTTTCGATTTGTTTTAAGAATTTATTTCCTAGATTTGTCTGCTGAGAGAGCCTGGGAGCAGGGCCACCCCAATAGCAATGAGCATTCCTCAGGCTGTATCTTGGTTTCTCAATACCATTGTCTGTTAAAAGGAGTCCGAGCTCCTTGGAGAAATGGCTCATTCAGGGAAGAGCAGGGAAAGTGAAAGATGAGCTAGGAACAGCTTGTGCCAGAAAGCAAGGAGGTGCCCAAAGAATGGTAGAGATAGGTCAAAAGGACACAAGGGCCAGCTTTACAGGGCTCCGGTGGCCAAACTCCGGACAAGTTGAACATGGAAATGAATAATAACTGACATCATGTGCCAAAGATGCATAACCTGAATTGGATCATGAGGAAACATCAAACTCAAATCGAGAGACAAGCTACAGTGTCATAGGGCTGACTTTTAGAAGATGTCAATTTCATGAAAGACTAAGGGACTGTCTTAGATTAAAGGGGAATTAAGAGACATGACAACTAAATGATATGTGTGTCCTTAAATTGGGAAAAATAATATTGCTAGAACGGATATTACTGGGATAATTGGCAAAATGTGAATATGGGTGGAATAGAAAGTATTAGCATTGGATCAGTACTAATATCTGAATTTGATTGTTGCAATGATACATTTTCTGAATTTCATCATTGCAATGTGGAATATTCTTGTTCTTAGGAAATATACCTTAAGGTGCTTAGGGGTGAAGGGTCATGATTTCTATAATTTAATCTCAAATGATTCCGTAAAGAAAAAGTCTGTGTTATACCTTGTACCACTGAGTAGATATACAGTAGTCCCCCTTTCTCTGCAGTTTCGCTTTCCATGGTTTTAGTTACCTGTGATCAACTGCAGTTTGAAAATATTAAATGGAAAATTTTAGAACAATTCACAAATTTTAAGTTGTGTGCTGTTCTGAGTAGCGTGATGAAATCACTTGTCATCCAGTTCTGTCCCACCTGGGTTGTCAATCATCCCTTTGCCCAGCGGATCCATGCTGTATACACTGTCTTCTCTTTAGTCACTCAGTAGCCATCTCGGGTATCTGATTTGTCCTGGTATCACAGTGCTCAGGTTCAGGTAACCCTTATTTTACTTAGTTGCTCTATTTTATTATTAGTTGTTAATGTGATACCGTGCCTAATATATAGATTAAACTTTATCATAGGTATGTATGGATAGAAAAAATCAGTTCTATGTAGGGTTCGGTACTGTCTGTGGTTTCAGGCATGGGGGGGGCGGGTCTTGGAATGTACCTCCTATGGATAGGGGGCATTATTGTACCATAATTTGCTTAATGTGTTCTTTATTGAACATTAAAAATTTTCCAATTAAAAAATCACGCATAAACAATGTTGCTATTTAAGTCTTTACTATAATTTCTTTACTGTGTTACTATTTTTAGGATAAATGCCTGGAGTTACAAATACCAAATTAAAAGATGTACATGTTTTTATGGCCTTTAAGGAGAGCGGCTGATATAAATAGAAGGTTGTATATAACATGGGAGGTGAGAGCAGACAACTACAAATAGCTGTAGATTCTGAAAGCAGCTACTCAAGCTATGGTGCAAAGGATTGTCATATCACTGGGAAGACTCCCCACGCCAAGCTTACATCAGACTTTTTAGGTTAGTAACATTGTCCTGGGACCCATAGGTCTAATCCAAGGCACCATGGCGCACATTTAGACTTTGGGCAGTAGGGGATTTGTAGTTAGCTACCTCTTTGCCTCTAGAGGATTTTCTTACCTAAGAACCACAATATGAAGCTTTGTGTTAGAGGACCTTGTGATTTTCCAAGACAAATGTGAAAATCAGTGAATATCTAAAATCTAAAAGAAAAAGTGTTTGACCTGAAAAAAGTGTTTGATACAAAAAAATCACTGGTTGTGGGAATGTACATTGGTATAACCACTTTGGAAAACAGTTTTGCATTATATTTTAATTGTCAACATTAATTAGCGTACTTTGCCTATGCCTGACACAGCAATTCGTCTCCTACGTCCATACCCAGAGAAATGGTTGCTCAGTGGTTCCAGGAGACAAGTAAGTGGATATTCAGAGCAGCATTGTCAGAGCAAACAAACTGGAAATAACCCAGTGACCAGCAGGAGAACAGCTAAACAAAGTAGGGTCTAGTTAGTCATAGAATATTACCTAGCAGTGCAAATGGATACAGTGCAGCTATGCACAATATATGTGTAAATCTTAGAAACATTGAGTGGAAAGAATGCAAGGTTCAGAAACCTACTTATTGAATAATATTATTTTTATAAAGCAAAAAACAGAATGAGGTACTATTTAGGGATATGTTAATTTGTATTTAAGATTTCTTTTTTGAAGCAAGGGAAGAAATGTAAAATTCAGAGTAGGGAGTCCAGGGGATGGGATAAACAAGTAGAGAGGTATTGGCAATATTCTAGTTCTTAAGTTAAGAGTAGGTACACAGTGTTCATTTTATTATTAGACTTTGTACCTTACCAATAGGTTATAAAAATGTTATTGAGTGTATGGAATAATATATGAAGTTAAAAAAAAAAACGACTGGTAACCCCATTTCTCTAAGGTATCTACTGATTGTGTCTGTTGCATTTGCAAATAATGATGTTGATAAAATCAGAAAAACAAAAATTTTAGAGTTGGAAAAGGCCTTCAAGATCATCATCTAATCTGAAGTGTAACCATTTAAAAATTATAAGTACTAGGGTATATTTATGGTTTTGGAAATTGGGGAAGACTTTCTAAATAAAGTCCATGGAAGAAGTCATGAACAAAAAAGTCAAGTTTGACTTGATTAAAATTTTAAAATGGTGCATCAAATCATTGCAAACAAAATTAAAAGGCAAATGATGAACTGGGAAAAATATGCTATATGACAGCCTAAGGGTTAGTATCTCTAATATAGAAAGCACATATATAAATTGGTAAGAAAAATATTAATACCAAAATCCATGTTAATTCATAGAAGAAATAGAAATGACTGGTAAAACAACCAGGAAAAAAAAAAATCAGGTTTTCTAGCAATTCAAAAGTAAAGAAAAACTTTTAAAGAGAGATTCCGTTTTTCATTAATCAAAATAGCAAAGATTTAAAAAAATTGTATATATAGCACTTAATGTTGCCAAGGGTGTGCTAAAATAAGCACTTATTCTTTTATTAGAAGATAAAATTATACAACATTTGAGTAAGAAATTGGCCTTATGTTTAAATAGTCTTAAAAGTTTCTCACCCAGTAATATAATTTATAGGAACATAGGGATATATTGCTAAACAATTACCAGAAAAGTGGCTACAAAGTTTTGTATAGGATTGTTCTCTTATTATGAAAGCAAACACTTGAGGGAAAAATGGTCCACCGATTGAAGAATGAGTAAAAAAATACTGGAACACTCAAATATGGAATATTTTGTAGCCATCAAAAATCATGTTATTGAGGACTTTGATTCTGATCATCCCTGAATTTCAGCTCTCATATTACCTAGAAACCCTAGCAGTGATAGGATGTCTCATTTGAGATTTTCTTGGACATAGGGTTATTCTGTAGACCATCCATAAACACTTCCCTGAAGGTCAGGCTTGATTCCTTTTTCCCATTCATTTCCTCCTCTTTTGAGGGGAGTGTTCTAATACAGAGTAAAGAATTCCCTGTTCCCCCAAACTGAGAAGGGGAGGCCGAAAAGTCTTTGCCTGAAATTGCTGCGCTGCAAGTGGAGGATTCAGGGTTCGGGTTTCAGAATCAGGACTCCACCCTTAGGGTAGCAGCGTTAAGCTGGTGGCGTCCTTAGCAAAGGAAGAGTTAATAGATCCGGATCTCAGGCCCTCGTGGTAATGAGGGAGGAGTAACACGCGAAAGTCGTCCAGAGCAAACAGTTTAAGCTACACGAGGCACCACCGCCAAGCAAAACCTTCGGCCCCTTCCTTTATTGTGTGCGGTGAAGACAGAGCCGGCGCTGCCCCGCAGGTTTCCAGTCTCGGGGGAAGGCTGCCACGCATTGCACAAGCAGTTACCTGCCAGGCGGGTGAGCGCGGCTGCAGGTGGGAGGGGGCCACCTGGCCTAGGGGCCTGGCCAAGCCTCCCTGGGGAGGTGACGCTTTGACCTATGAGGAGAGCCCTAAAAGGGCCTTCCAGCGGACGGCGGGGCGGGCCGAGGCAGTGCCCGGGCTCCGGGGAGGAGGGCGGCTGCAGGGGCGCCCGGAGGCGCCAGAGTGCCAGAGGTGCCAGCGCGTGCGGCGCCCCCGAGCGGGCTGGAGTGTGCGCAGGACCTGGGGCCGCGCCGAGGGGTGTCTGGCTCCGTCCCACGGTCCGCGCAGTTCACACGCCTCAGCTGCCACCCTGGCTGTCCTGGCGACGACGCCCCACCCGCTTGCGCCGCGGTGGCCGTCTGCCTCTGGTGCCCGGGTGCGGGACGGGACGGGAGCGGGTGCGGGACTGGAGCGGGTGCGGGACGGGACGGGAGCGGGTGCGGGTGCGGGACGGGAGCGGGTGCGGGACGGGACGGGAGCGGGTGCGGGTGCGGGACTGGAGCGGGTGCGGGACGGGACGGGAGCGGGTGCGGGACGGGACGGGA